>VZRZ01005607.1:269029-292246 GCA_013398175.1 Climacteris rufus | reverse complement strand
TTGTGTTTATATAATGGCCTTTGTGCCTGTACGTGGGTATTTTATATTATATAAAAGGGGCTGGTGCAAAATGGTGTGTGTGGGGAAGCAGCTCTGGCGGATGGATAGTATTATTTTTTTTTTTAAGGTTGTGTAGTATTGGATATTCACGTATGCAAACACTCATGCAGAGCACATTCTCGCTCTGAGGTTGTATGTGTGTTAATCCCTTATGGAAAACTAAATGGTTTAACTAAATGATTGCCCTGCAGCCCCTGGGAATGCTGTAGAGTGCAGGAAGGGTGACAGGGCTGGGAGGGTTAAGCCTGCTGGGGGGGGGTGGGAAAGAGGGATGGGTTTTTTAATTTTACACGTATAAATAATATATAGGGGATAATATAAATTTGGCATATAAGAATATGTATTTTATGTGTAGAATTTTCTTTCTTCATGTAACAGTAGACCTGAAGATCAGATGATAAGGGCGGAAGCTGTAGATGATGGTGGGGGTATGTGTGTGAAGTAGAAGCAAATGGGTTAGGTATTTGAACTCCTGGAGCAGTTGTTCAGGGGGTGGGATGTGTCTGTCCTGCCCCTTTGCCATGAATCCAGGCTGTTGCTCTCTGACTATCCTCCTTACCCAGGTTTTCTACACACATTTGTATGTGTGTGTGTGTGTTGGGGGGGAGATAAGGCAAAATGACAGCTGTGCGAGACCATGATTTTTTTTTACTCCATTATCCTGCTTCCCGCTTCCACCCCCGCGCCCCGGAGCATTTTTCAGATTCCCCTTTGGAGCCTGTTGCTTAATCAGCTAGAAGGGCTGCTGCCTCGTTGTGTGAGAAGCCCTTCTTAACCTGGCTCCTGCCTGTCCCAGAAGGGTGGGACCGAATTTAGGCTTGGGACCGTGGTATTGCAGAGCAGTACCCGCTGTGTCCCAGTGCGGAGGAGACCCTGCTGGCATCTCTTGCCCGGTCTTGGCCGTGTTCTCGGCTGTGGTCGCCCCAGCTGGGAGTTGGGCTCAAGTGGAAGTGTTCAGGGTTCACAGGCCTGGGTAAACACTCCATGAAGGAGGGAGGATCGAGAGCTGCCTTCTCGACAGTGGTGTGACGGGTTCCCGGGGACACAGACCTTTGATCGTTTATTGGAGTAGGAGTGTAAGCAAGTCAGATGTATGTTAATGTGGTTATACAGAACAGCAGGCAGCGGATAAAAATCATGTCTGTTTGCTGCGCCCTCACCCAGGTACGCCTGCCTCCTGGTTGGGTTCCCAAGGCTCTGCCTACATTCCTTGTAGTAAGAAAGTCAGAAATAGCCACAGGGTTTTGTAGACTTTAGATGCACAGAAATTCACATGCATAAGCAAATACTAGGTGAGGGGACTCCACCTCTAAATGTTTTGTGTGTGGTTTCTGGTGACTGGGGCTCTACTTTCAGGATTCACAATGTCCCCTGAATGCCTTGATAGGATTATTTCCCTGTACATCTCTGCAGCCCGTCCATTCTTCTTTCTGTAATCCCATCTCCTGGGGCAGGAGAAGCAGCTCTGGGTTTATAGTATGCCCAGAATCCTGTAGCTGGGATTATTTTTTTGTGCTTCTGTCTCACAAGGCCATTCCTCCCTTCTTTCCTTCAGTGATGCTTCCTTCCCACCAAGCTCCAGCAAGGGAAAGTTCCTCGCACCCACTTGTGAAAACATGAATCATTCCTCACCTTTCCTGTCCCCAACAGGCTCTGTGTCGCATTTTGTACGCTAATAATGTGGCATTGCATAAATTAGGACTGTGGCAAATCCCTCTAAAAGGAGACGCATTGGCTGTCTCAGGAAGAGACATGGTTCCTAGAATAAGTTGGTGGCCATAGAAGAGGTGAGGGAAAGGGGACTGTTTGGAGGGGAACTGCTGGAACTATGTTTGGCCGAGGTGTTTGCAGCAGAAGCTGAGGTTGCCAGAGAGAACAAACTGTGTGGCTGTGGTCCTTCCACCTAGTTGGTTTTCTGTGGAAGGTGAGTAGGCTGAGCCTGGGCATGTTGATGAGGTGTATCAGGTCAAAGGGTTAGCTAATCACCTCAGGTAAAGGGATGAGGAAGGGCCTGAGCTGCTAAAAACAAACAGCTGGCACACCTAGGTAGGCAAGAGAGACTCAGGTAGACCAAAGGAGGCTGTGATCCCATCAGCAGAAGTGTGTGGAGATAAGCAAGTGGTGTTCTAGTCAGTGTGTGCCTCGCAGGGTTCAGTTCAGCGAGATGTCTCCTCCCTGTCCCTGTGCCAGCCCCTGCCTAGGAGCGATGGAGTCGCTTGCTCCTGGCAGTCTGTCTGTCTCTCATAGCCCTTGGGTCCTATGCTTCACCACCACTGAGGGGCTGGACTAGGGCTGAGCCAGAAAGCAACTCCTCCTCTTAGGGTTTATTATGCCTGACCCTTCTGGTGTCTCATGAGGCTACTTCTGTCCCACTGCCAGGTAACGTAGGGTACAAGGAGCAGTATCTCTTTACAGTAGTGTGGCGTGATCACTCACTGAAACCTTCTTAGGAAGGATTTCCTGAACCCTTCCCCAGTCTTGAAGCAAAATGATGGGGAAGAGATTCAGTCCTTCTTCATTCTAGTAATGGGAACATGCAGAAAACATGGTTGAGAGGGTTGTAGTCCTGCAACGTTTCTTGCTCATGCTGTCCTTGGAAGATCAGGAGAGGTGATAGAAGTTGTGTGGAAAGTGAAGTATTTCAAGATTTAAAACTGCTCAGCCTCTGGGTGAAGTGGGGAGGTCTCCTCTGTAGTCTTACATGATTCAGTTCCTGTTTCTGCTCTGACACTGCTCTTTCTGTGCTTCTTTTTTCAGCACGACTGAACCATGGAGCTTCGAGTGGGAAACAAATACCGGCTGGGCAGAAAGATTGGCAGTGGTTCGTTTGGAGACATCTACCTAGGTGAGTATGAGAGTCTGTCCTTCCCACCTGCAAGGTTGGTTTTCTCAAATGCGTCATGGTTTTGGGGTTGTTTTTCTTGCCTGTTGGTATTTGTGGGCACCATGTAAGGTTGGAATGGTTAGAAAAGAGAAAAAGCTTCAAGGAATACTGGTAGTTGCTGGCCTTCTGATGGCAAAGAAAGTGGAATGAGCTCAGCTTTGCATTACCCCAAATACTGGAGAGACAGTGGTGGTTGATCAGACTGATCTAGATTTGGACTGTTCAGGGCATATTTGTCATACACCCTATTCCAGCATTCTCACTTCCTTTTCTTGAGCTTGCGTGTGTGTGGGTATAAACTCTGTTCACAGAGTGAGTGGTGGAAAGGGAGGACATAGCTGTTCCTTCAAGGATAGAAGGAGTAAAGTTTTGGGAAGATTGGTAGTGGAAGAGGTGGTCCAGCACCTGTAAGAGAGAGGTCTGAGACGAGCAGATGTAAAACAGGTCAGAGAGCCTGGCCTGGCCAACGTCCTGGGGTTCAGATCTCTTAGATCTGCAGTGGGATTTAGAGTTAATGTCTGGAATGAACTGAGCTGGGAGCTCAGTGGACAGAGCCCATGAAGTGCTGGATTTCCTGTTACCATAGCAGGTCACTTGGGTGGAAGTTCTTCCAAGCCAGCGTGCTGATGTATAGATATGTTCCCCGATGCTTTGCCTGCTCATGTTTTTATTGGCTCAAACCCTGTGAGGCCAGAGTGGCAAGACTACCCAGTAGCCTGATTGCTCCCTCTGTGAGAGCTGGTGTTACCTGTCGTTGGTTCTCACCACTACCTGTTCAGCTGTAGTCCTGCAGGCCAGCAGAAGGGCTGCCCTCTTCCTTTGGTGTCTGCACCCTTTGGGTACTTGCAGATGGTTGTCATGTGCTTTTGAACTGTTAATTTGATCAGTTGAGTTGTATTTTGCTGCCCAGTACATCTACCACTCCTTGCTTTTGCTGGTCCTTCAATTTTTCCTAGTTTGTTCATCTGCTGAGCAGCTTGGAGCCAACACTGCATTTGAGGTGTGGCATTTCCAGTGCCTGGCAATGAAGGACTCCCTTCGAGTGATCTGTAATGTGATGCCTCTGCATAGGCTGCTTTGGGTCTCCTTGGCTTCCCCCATCCCCAACACTATCAGGTTGCACAATTGGCCTTAACGAACTGTCAGCTGTATTGTAGGAGAGCTCTTATGGCATCTCCAACATCTTCCCATCCCTCTTCGAGTCCCTTTCATTGAATACCTCTAGTTCAGATTACTTTTTCCTGTGATTGTAAATCACCGTCTGTTTTCAACCTCTGGCTTTTATCTCCAGTTCCCTCTTGCTTTATTATTCTCTTTTGATTGGTGTTGGCAGCCTCTCTTGATTAAGTGTCCTGTGGGAATCATCAGTAACAGGCTTTGTTGCCACCTTTATCCAGAACATGAAGAAAGATGATAAATAATGGATCTGGGATCCCAATTCCACTGCCTTTACTGCAGCCTATTCCTGTATGCCCCTCCTCTGTGACCTCCAGCCACTCTCACTTGGGTGACAGTGCTTTTAATTCCCAGGTGCTAGGGATTGAGGGCTGATAGCCTGGACACAGCATTTTCCACCCATGCTAGGGCCTGAGGGCTTCCAGGCCCACTCTAGGACAGTATAAATTATCAGGATCTTGCAAAACATCTGGGGTACACCTGGGGAAAGAAAGGAGGTACCGAACGGAAGGCCCTGATCCTGTGTTCCTCTGTACCATGTAATAGGTCATCCACCTGTGCAGAGCAGGTGTGGAAAACAGGCTCTGGTGAGGGGGTTGTGGCTGCCTTGCCTGCCAGCAAACAGAGGAATCCCAGTGCCCTGGTGTGGTGAGCACAGCGGGATTCAACCAAGTTACTTGAATGCAGTATCAAAGCCCTTGTGATGTTCATTGAGGTGCAAGCCAGCATGTTTTGAAGCAGTGATAGCGAGACTTCTTGGAGCCTGGGTGACTCCCCAGCCTGGAGGGATTGGGCTTGTAGTCTGTGGTGGTGTGTCTGGAGGACGCTTGGGCTCACACTGTACTCGCAGCCTGCTCTGCAGACAGAAGGACTCATTCACAAGGACTTCTCTGCTGCACCGGATTCACAATTCATCTCACCATTCTCTCCTTTGATAATGGTGTGGACGCAGAGCAGGGCTTGCCTGACTCTGAGGGTTAGCAGGGGCTGTATGGTTTGTCCTCAGCTTCTCTCTTTCAGGATGTTACTACCCTCACCTGCTCTGAAACCGGTGGGTGCTGCGTGATGTCCTCTTTGGGATTTGTTTTTATTCTTTTTGTCTGTCAGAAGGAAACTTGGATTTCTGTATGGGTAGACACAAAGGATGGACTGTGTTAATCCTTAGCTGGGGCCTGAAGCACAATGCCTTCCTTCTGTGACCTGCTTTGAGGGATAGATGTGCTAGGGGGAATATTCTCCCCACATTGGTTTGGGAGGGTGGGAAATGAGATCAGGCTGCCCGTGGGCCTTGGCCAGCCCATTTACCTCTAAAAATGCTCATTTGGAAGAACAAAACCCAGTTTGCAGAGGAATTACCGAGGCTTTTGGGACGCTGGAGGGAGGTGCTTTGTCAGAGGTGCTGGCCAAGAGGCAGGGCAGGGTTGCTGGACGTGTAGGAATTGTTTGGCCGGGATGCACATTGTTGGTGGAGAGGAGCTGGGCAGACAAAGCATGCTGGGACCTGAGCTGGCTGGGGACAGTTCCTGGTGGCAGGCTCCTCCCTTGCTGGGAGGGGAGTGCCTTCCCTTTGTTTCCTGGCTTGTTAACTCTCTCTCGCCCTATCTGCCTTCATCCATCTGTTCCCAGCCCTCCATTCTTCCCTCGCCGGGCTGCGGAGAGGGGCGCGGGCGGCGGGGAGAGCGAGGCCCCCGCCTGTTGCCCCGATGCTCAGGGAGGGCGGTGTTTATTGTATCAGACATGCAGTCAGGCTTCCACTCTGAAAAGATCCTGTTCAGCCGGTGACATCCTCTGTCCCTGGGGCCCGTTTCAAAGAGCTTGTGATGAATGAGTTGAATTTGTGCAGCCCCCACAGTGGAGCGAGACTGGGGGTGGATGTTGGGAATTATCCCTGATCCTACAGTCTCTCGAGTGGCTGAAGCTAGCAGGCTCTGCTGTATTTGTCTGAAACACGGTGCTTTCCAGTCTGTAAAGAGAGCATGGAACTGTTGCTTTTGTACTTGTATCTTTAAAAAAGATGGTGGTTGAAGCATGGAACAAAGGATCAGAAAGACTCCTGCCTTTAATTTCCCTCCTCTCTTGTGGTGGTCTTGGTCTGGGTGGATCTTTAGCCAAGAAGTGGTAGGGGGAGCAACTTGTAGGCACAGTAGGGTTTGGAGAGGGAGCAAGCCTAAAGTGTTCAGTCAGTGACCCTCTCTGCAAAGAATAGGTCAGATTGGTCCAGGAAAGGACCATGAAAATGATTAGAGAGATGGAGCACCTCTCCTATGAGGAAAGGCTGAGACAACTGAGGTTGTTCAGCCTTGGAGAAGAGAAGGCTTTAGGGTGACCTAGCCACGGCCTTCCAGTACCTGAAGGAAGCCTACAAGAAAGATGGGAAAAGACTTTTTACAAGAGCATGTAGTGATAGGACAAGGGGGAATGATTTTAAACTGAAAAGGAATAGGTTTAGATTAGATTAGGGAGATTAGATTAGGGAGAAATTCTTCAATGTGAGAGTGGGGAGGCACTGGAACAGGTGGTCCAGAGAAGTTGTGGGTGCCCCATCCCTAGAGGTGTTCAAGGCCAGGCTGTATTGGGCTCTGAGCAACCTGGTCTAGTGAAAGATGTCCCTCGTGGCAGGAGTGTTGGAACGAGGTGATCTTTAAGGTCCCTTCCAAGCCCAACAATCCTATGTGTCTAGTTTTGCTCTTGTAGGCCACAGGGTTGTTTCTTCTTTTTCTAACACCTGTGTTTGGGCTGTAGAGCGTGTGGGGCTGAAGGCCATCTGAGCATTTGAGTGGCATGTTCACATTTTGAAGAATCTGAGTCTTCTTGATGCCTACCCCTGCTTTCCCTTTTCCAGCTATATGTGCCCACAGATAACACTCCCCACCTGCAGACAGCCTAGTAGATGGATGCATCTTCATGTTTCTAAACACCCAGGGTAATGTGGAGATGAGAACTCATTCATGTTTCCACCATTCACATTCTGAGGATAGGGTTCATTCTAAATGCTGATGCTAATGCTGCCAAAAGTCAGAAAGACTCATCATTGCTTGTGTGTCAGCAGATATATTGAGAGAGGGAAAAGTTCTCCCCGGGGAGCTGCTTCAGAGGATTTGGAGAAAAGTCTTCACAAAGGCAGGGGAAAGAGACGAGAAGGAAGCGCTCTTACCTTTTTTGGATGTCCCTGAATGAGGGGACATGTTGAATGTGGGCAAGTGGTTGAACACTAATGTAAAAGGTAGATATTAGTCCCTTTTCCTGCTCTTTTGTTCTTTGCATTCCTGATGCTTGTACGAAAGGTCCTGTGGTGGAGTGAAGGGAATGTACAGGCTTACTTTTCTGGCCAGCAGTTTTCAAGTGGAAAACACCAGCATCTTTTCAAAAATAAGCATTGTACAAATAGCTCTACGTCTCAGGATGGCTTTTTCTCTTTTCCTTCTCCTGGATACTGAGTTAAAATCTGTATTAAATTAATGCCATTGCTGCTCCTTCCCCTCCCTCAGAGCACCCTAAATAATTCCTCTCCCTTCTTAGTGTTTACAGCCTTCAAATATTTGCAGACTGTTGTCATGTCCCATTCTTCCTCCCCACCCTTCTTAGTTGTATCTCTTGTCTATGTTACATATTTAGCTCTTTCAATCTTTCTTAGTAAATCAATCCCTCTAGGCCCCGATCGTTTTTGCTGCTCTCTTACAAATTCCTAGCAGCTTGTCTGTCTCGACCCAGCACTGGAGCATCTAGATTATGTCTTTTTGCTAGCAGGCAGCTCTTGGCTAACTTTGTGTACAAGCCAGAACTCTTCAACAAGAGATGGATCTCTTTAGGATCCGCAGGGAGAAGCAATCCAGTTGTGTGAACATTTCCTTTTTCTCTTTGGTCCCTGGCTCTGGAGGCAGTGTGTGAAAGAGGATAAATGAAGAGATTTATCTGCAGCTTGTCCTTGTGGACTCTTAAAGTGTTATCAAAGGGTTCAGGAGGCACAAATTAGCCAGACCTACCAAAACTAGCTGTGGCATATCTGCAAAATATCACCTTTGACTCCAGCTCATGTTTGGCATGCGTGTTCTGGAGTAGTTTATTTTGTGACAGTGTTCATAAGCTGCTTGTGATCAGAGCTGCTCTCTGATTTGTGTTTGTGTGCAATTTTGAATCGTTCCAGATACGAGGAAGGGCTTGTCAGTGTGTGTGAAGCAGGCATGGTGGGGGAGGAGAGAAGCAAGTCTTGAGTGTCATTCCCGTGACCTGTGTACAGATATTCTTTCTTTCCATTTTAGGATGATATGAAACATCTGGAATCCTTTCAGCTAGTACAAGAAAAAGAGCAGCCTGTTCCTTCTTTGACAGTGCACTTTGGGACCAGAGTGCTGGCTTTTGCAGCTGGCAGCCCAGTTGTTTTCAGAGAGAAGCATGTGGGGTGGTGGTTTAGTGTCATTGCAAAGTATCCAGCAATACTTTCAACAAAGGTGTCTGTGAAGCTTAATTCAGGACTGGATTCAGTTTATTTCTTCATCCTTCTAATTTGGGATATAACAAATTTTTCTGTGTTGGCAAAAGATAAGAGTATTATTAAAACCCTCAGGAGAGGGAGAAGCTGGAGATTTAGAAATTGTCTGTATTGAGCAGGTCAGGGCTGTGGAGAAAACAGAGAGAGCAGGGAGTTAGTAATATCTCCTGAACTAATTGGCTCTGTTGAAATGATGGAACTGAGGTAACCAGTAATTTTGGTGAGGAACAGATACTCCTTATGACTGCCTGGAGGGTTGCTTGGATTCAGGGGCTAGGTATATGATCAGAGGAAGCTGAAACTTCCACTCAGTTTAGGTACTGGTGACATGTACAGGTTGACCTTCCAAAGTCTGGCACTTTTTGAGATAACAAGGCAGTTCACGTGTTGTTGGATTGTTGTTTAGCCTGGCTTCAGGATCAGACCCGGTGTTCTATTCACGTGCATTTCTCTGGGCTTGCATTTGCAAGTGGCAGTGCTGGAAACTCTGTATGAAGTTGAAGTGGCTTAATCCCATTTCTGTCATAGAGAATAAATTTCAGGGCAAATCTTAAGGGTTTGGCATCTTTACAGGCCTTGTTAAAGGTGTTTAATTTCAGTGGAAGCTTGTGCAATCTTCATTTCACTCTCATGTCTATGCAGGAGCCAATATTGCGACTGGTGAAGAGGTGGCCATCAAACTGGAATGTGTCAAAACCAAGCATCCCCAGCTCCACATTGAAAGCAAGTTCTACAAGATGATGCAGGGAGGAGGTGAGATGGGGAGGAAAGGATGGGGCCAGGGGAGTGGTTGGAGAAGGAAAGTGTTCTGGAGGGCTGTAGAAGAGAAATGATTTGGTGTTACACACCATCCTCTCAGCAGGAGATGCAGCATCTATACTCTGTTCCATGGCTTAATCTTTTTCTTTCCCCAGTGGGTATCCCCTCCATTAAGTGGTGTGGAGCAGAGGGGGACTACAATGTGATGGTGATGGAACTCTTGGGGCCCAGCCTGGAAGATCTCTTCAACTTCTGTTCCCGCAAATTTAGTCTCAAGACAGTTCTGCTCCTGGCAGACCAGATGGTGAGTTTCCTCTGAAGTATTTGTGCCTACTCTCCTTTTCCATGCCTTTTCCCCCGTCCATACCACCCATCCCCTCTGCTTGAGAACTGCTGTATCCCAGGCTTTCTTCATTTAGCAGTAAGTGGCTGTCAGCTTTCTATTTCTCGATGAAGTGGGGGGCCTGGAACCTAGACACTGGTGGCTTTTCCTCATCTCCAAACCTTCTTCCTTTGCCTGCTGCTCGCCTTGTGTTAGTGTTGCACACATAGATACTTTTGCCTGCATGAGGAGTTACTGGAATTACCTATCTCAATTCAACTGGTCATGCCTGGGTTTAAGACCTTTAGGTCTTCTGGACAGACCCTTTCTTTTCCCAGCCTGGCTAAGTTTGCAAGTTGACAGCTGGTAAAGCTGAAGCTTAAAATTTTAGTCCATGTAGACTTGCTTCCCATTCTTCCTTGTGATGTTAATGGTGACCTTCCCAGAGGGAGGACTGGGCTGGTGTGCAGGGTTGAATTCTATCTCCAGATCCTGCAGCCTCCAGAGGGTGTCTTTTCCTTGGCTGTCATCTCTGATATTCTCTGCAGAGTGTCCTTTTCCCTGCTCTGACAGGCCAGAGTCCTGGACAGGGTACTATTTTTAACAGATGCAATTAAAATAAGTTTGTTTCTTGCTTGTCTCACTATTTATTTATTTATTTATCTTCCCCCTCCAGATCAGCCGTATTGAGTACATTCATTCCAAGAACTTCATCCATCGGGATGTAAAGCCAGACAACTTCCTTATGGGCCTTGGCAAAAAGGGCAACCTAGTATACATCATTGATTTTGGTTTGGCCAAGAAGTACCGAGACGCCCGGACCCACCAGCACATCCCTTACCGGGAAAACAAGAATCTGACTGGCACGGCCCGTTATGCCTCCATCAACACCCACCTGGGAATTGGTGAGCCTGCCTGCCTGCCTGCTGCTGCTCCTTGGAGGGGCTTTACAGGGGAGGTT
Source organism: Climacteris rufus (assembly GCA_013398175.1). Classification (NCBI taxonomy): domain Eukaryota; kingdom Metazoa; phylum Chordata; class Aves; order Passeriformes; family Climacteridae; genus Climacteris; species Climacteris rufus. The sequence goes on along the minus strand of VZRZ01005607.1, from coordinate 281,595 downwards.
GCATGTCCCCAGAAGGAGGGGTTGGGTTCTTGGCCTGACTCCATTGCTGACCTGCCTTGAGATGGTGGGCAAATAACTTAAATGCCTGTGTTACCTCTCCTGCTGTGGTGGCACTCAGAGCTCCTGAAGACAGAAATCGTCTACGGATAGGAGTTTGTGCACTGCTTAGTGCAGGGGGCCCTGTTGAGCATCAAGGCTGTGACCTCCCTGACTCTGCTCCTACTAAATCTGCCTTTGCACAATTTTTGCTGGCTGATTAGATGTGTAAAGGAGACATTCACAGGCACTGAGCCTTTAGGAACATGTGTGGTTCAGTTCTGTCTTGTTGACTCCCGAGTGGCTTTGTCAGTGATTATTCTGTAGCTGTCAGAGCTGGAGGCTAGAGGCCCATTGCAGTATGGTGTTACTCACCACTGAGGATGGGCACATATGCTGGAAATGTACAAGAAGCTGGAATGAGTGGAGGCTTCCAGCTGCCTGGATATCCATGTTTTGTGATGGAGAACGGGCTTTTATGGGCCTTCAAAGTACATGTATGAACTGCACAGCCTGTTCACCACTGAGGCAGCTTCAGGGAGGTAGGGGTCTGCCCTTGATGTCTATGGTTATTACTGTGGGGATGAAACTAGGCTGGGAAAGAATGATGAGAGTTCAGCCAGGCTTTACACTGATGATGTCCATAATACCAGGTTTTGTAAAAACCTTGTGCAGGTTAGTACCCACTGTGCTTCAACATCATGAAGTCACCCAAACTCTTGTCCTGGGAGTCAGCCCCTGGTGGCTGTGAGGAACATAGTTGAAAACCTCTTGCAGTTTTCTGTTCTCTGACCAAAAACTTCCTTCCAGCATTTGACCTCTCTCCTCTGCTAAATTTTGGCTAAACTTTGTTCACAGTGTGAGGCTCCTTAGTTACCTTAGGTCTGTTTTTAGCAAGCTGACTTGGTTCTGTTATTGACTGGCAACTCTAAGGAGCAGAAACAGTGAAGCTGTCCTGCCTGTGGACCCAGGAAAGTAGCTGCTGTGCTTGCAGCTCAGTTTGTATCTCTGGGAGGCCGTTCTTCTGAAGTGTTTAACCTAGGAATTTGGAAATCAGAGCAAGGAACTCAAGCCTTTTAAACTAAGAGCTTCCACAGGATTTCATGTCCTCATTTTTCCTGCATCCTCCCCTCTTCCAGATGTTTCTCAGATATCTGAAGTCAATACGTGACCTGCAGAATATAAAGCAGTTTCCCACTGTCTTCCTTGCTTAATACTATATAACTGTAGATGGAAAATGCTTTATTTATATCAAAATGGGGAGTGTTGTGTGTTGAGAGTGGGCTGTCATCTCCTGACCTCTTCCATATTATAAAAATAGTTCTTGTAGAGCTTTCCGGGTTGGTCTTCTGTATTTTGGCTTGACCTGCATATATATAACTGACTCTCCATTGAATTCTCAGTCAAGATTTCCACAGCCATGGTAACTGCCACAAGGAGACATGCACAAAATAATTCTCACTGCTATGTCTGTCGATTCTTTTGTGTGTGCCTGCTCTGTCTGAACTGATCACGAGAGGCTAAATGTCTGGTTGTGGCTTTTGAACGACTTCATTATTCATTCCACCCCAACTTAGCCCTTTACTACTGGTGCTTGGCTTGTGTGTCAGGATGAACAAACAACGTCTAAACAGTAATCCAGGGGCAAATTGCATATGCCATCAGTCTGAGTGCACCTCGTGCCCTTTGCTTCGGGAAGGTCTGGGTGTGAGTGACTCTGCGCAACAGGTCTCGGGTGTATTATCTCCACGTTGCGCAGAGTTGCCCTGAACGGCGTAAAGGTTACATGACTTGCCTGGAGGAAAGGGGGTGGGGGTGTTTGGGTTTCAGCTGAAGTTCCTGTTTCTCAAGACCTTGCCACAGGGTATACGACAGGCATGTTTGTGAGTGAGCAGCATTGCCATGGGAACCATCACTGAATTTTTTCACTTTTCAGAGACTAAATTCTCTGTCTTCATGTTGTGTTAATATGGTCGAGGGAGAGGGAAGGAACCAGGTGCTGGGGTATTTGTGTGACAGGAATAGCAAATGAATAAATGCCTTTATTTGAATTTGCAAGCTAAGGGTTGGGCATTCCGATGTCTGGAGGAAACACATTCTTTTCCCAATGACTGGGGAAAAAAGTAGGAGGCGAGATTGGGGAGGGTTTCCACAGCTGGAGACTTGCCGTTGGGGGAGTCATTGGACTGTGCAGGCTTTGGTTCACGCATTCCAGTCAATTTTCACATGCTCTAGGGATGAGAGTTCCCTGCACCCACTGTAGCCTGTAAAGTCTGAAATAGATGCCCGGGGTGCCCAGGAGACAGTCTTGGGAGAAGCCTGGTGGGCTCTGTCTGGGTAACAGGAGGCTGGGGGCAGGGGGGCCAGTGCTTTCCCGAATGGCGTGTCCTAGATGGCATCAGTGTAGGCTGCACAGATCATAAAGTCCTCTTGCTCATCCTGCCCTCTGTCACCCATTCCAGATTCTTGTGTGTTTTTTAAAGGCTGTTGCCATGTAGTGGGGAGAGAAAGGGGAACTATAGTCCAGCCATGTGCAAGTTCAGATCTGAGTATGTAGTCAGAAAAATGTTGCTTGGTTAAGCATGCTTGCAGCTGGGCTGCCTCCAGGGAAGACAGCAGATTTCTAGGGAGTCCTGCATGGGAGCAGCATCACTTCGGACAGGATCAGAGTGGAAGGAAACACTCTCTGGACAGGGGGACCAAGAAGCAGTTTAGGCTGCAAAGAGACATGTTTTGTCATGAACTTTGTGCCCAAGGCAACCAGTCCTCAGTCTGCTGTCTTTGCCCAAGCATGTCTTTTCCTGTCCTGCTATTCACCCCTGACTTGGCTTCTGAGGACCCTGCTTTAGGAAGGGAGTTAGGGTGTGGGCTGGCTGGGAACCGTGCTGGGGGGAGGGAACTGCCAGGAGATTGCTCTCAGAGTGGGTTGGGTTTGAGAGGTCATGCTGGGTTGTGTGGGAAGGTGAGCTTGTGTTTTCCGTGGGAAGGGGTTTTGAGAGGGAGGGAGAAAAGGATGAGTGTCTTATGAAAAAGACATTTTCATAAAATGGTCTTTCAAAAAAAAACCCCCATTGTAGGAGAGCTGAGAAGCTGAGATGAGATGGCAAGAGGAAGGGTGAGGTGGCACAGGTCACGACTGTAATCCTGCTTCTGGACTGACTTGCTCAGCGCATTTATTCACGTCACTTGTAGTTCTCTTTCCCTTTTCAAACTCCAGAGTGAGATTTTTTTTTTTTCCTGCATCCCAGGGATGCTGTGGGAGTTAGTCACTGATTGTCAGGCTTCTAACAGTGGAAAGTAGTAATACCAAATAATGTTTCTTTGGTGTGTAAAGTTTTTTTTCTAATTCTTTGCTGCCTGATGTTCTCTAGTATCCTAAGGATGTTGGTACATTGAGAAAAAGTAATTACACTTTGGGAGAAGTGTAATAGTAACTGAAGATGAAACAAAGAAACGGGATGTAGGAACTGTTGTCATTCACTGTCATCCAAGTTTTAATTCAGGACCTTGTCGTTACGGTTACAGGGGACAGACTGCTACGATGTTTTGAGTTAGCTGCACAACTGTGACCCATCATATTGGTGCTTCAGTCTCATCCTAGGTTTGAAAATCACTGGAGTTAAGTGGGCTACAGTGGCCACACGTACGTGAGGTGCTAAACATGGGGAATGCAGTGCAGTCAAACACTTATCATTCGGCATTTTAATAATTAGGTGTTGTGCTTGCAGTTGTTTTTCCTTGATCACATTGCTGTGTTAAGGCACAGCTAAAGGTGTGTTTGCCTGCACCTAATGGATACTAGTTAGCTTCCCAGTTTGGTTTTTAACCCCTCTTACTGCCTTCAGTAAGGGCTTGTAGCATCCCCCACTGATTTCAGGCTCCCTAACCTCAAGTCTCTAATTCTGGCCTTCCCTAAATTGCTAGGACTGTGGCCAGGCATATATTTACAGAACGTATCCCGTTCTGGATGGGGTTGGTGGCTGTGCTCAAAAGTGCTGTGCTTCACACAAGTGGAGGGGTGTTATTCAGCCTGCCCTAAGCAGTTTGGAGTTGAAGCAGGATTTTGGAGGTGAGATCCTGATTTATTCCTGAAAGGCTGATGTGCTTGTTCAGTAGGTTTCTCTGGTTCCTGCCCTGCCTTTCCCTGCTTCTCTGAGGGGAACCACCACGCTCTAGACAAGACACCACAGTTAGAGGTGTTAAAGCTACAGCATGGATAAATCAAGGGCTGGCAAGACTGCAGGGCTGAGGTTACCCTTGTCTCCTGTGCTTTCAAGCCCTGGGTGTGCGTTGTGACTCCATTTCCACATGCCTCCTGTCTCAGGATGTAGGTCATTACCCAATATTGTTTAGTTTTGTTTATTTGATATGCATGGTGAGTAATCGTGGCCTTCTGAGAGTACACGTATCCCAACCTTAAGCCAAATGCAAAACTGGGTTTCCTTTCTCTGCTTCCTTCATGGCATCTAAGCATCTCCCAGAGAGTCATGTAATTATCTTTGGCAGTAGCCTGATAAGATTAGGAAGTATTAGCCCCTTTAAAGTGGACAACTTGAGGCAGTAAGTTAGTGAGGTCAAAAAATGCTGTTATTTCTGCATGCTCAAAGTAAGAGACTTGGGAAATCGGCAGGGCTGCTTTCTCTTCTGCTGTCTTGGAATGTGGCATTTTTATGGTGTTTAATGTGCTTTGACCCAAATGCTCTCTCCTATCAGCTATGGAGCAATGAGACACACTGTTTCTTCTGCAACCATAGTGCTTTTAGTGCTTTTTTTCCCCCCACAGTAGCTTTAACTTGCCAAGCCCCCAGTTCTCAAAACAACTAGGAGGTTATGAGAGAGATGCATGAGGAAGAAAGAGCCATGTGACCCACAGCTTGGGTTGTTACATCTGGACATCTGTATCTGTGACCTGCTACAGCCACTCTTTTGTCACAATGCAGCTCAGCTAACAGAATAAGGGATAGCTGTAATGATCTGCTGGCCTTTGAATGGGGCAGGTGGTAGCATGTAAGTTATAGTGGCAGTTAACCCACAGATCAGGACATAATCTGCAGTATCTTCCAGGATGTGGCACTGAATCCAGCAAAATGTGCTGTAGTAAATTAATCTAATAGATGAAGCTCTTTAGTCTTTCCTCTATCCCTTTGCTCTCCCTTAAGCCATATTTTGCCTGCCTGTTATCTGTGTCAGTTGTTGTTCTTCTCAAGATGTAAAGTACTTTCTCCAAAGTTTATTTTATTTGGGAGGGAAACAAGGACAATAGCTTCTTGGCAATATTTATAGATGAATTTGCAAACATGTTTGAGGAGTTGGGAGGAGTTAACCAGACAACATTTGCAGTTGTTGAGATTCTGCAGCAAATCCTCCTTGAGCTAGCTTGAAACTTAAAATGGCTTGGCCGTTCCAGAGAACAAGGTCAACAGTTTTTTGGTTTTGTGAGGCAATTTCTTTTGTTTCATAAGTAAGCATCTAAAAGTAGGCCCTTGCAATGGCATCTTAAGGGCAACCCTTGCTCTGAGTAGAGTTGGTAGTGATGCCAGTTACACAGTCATTCCTCATTTGGAGGGAAACCTTTTTTTCAAATTATGCCCCTTTTCTCCATGGCTTGAAAAACTGTCCCCAAGCTGGAAAGGCACCTTTGCACAGTATTATATGTTAGGCTTCTCTAAGCTATCAACAGAGTTGTTTATTACAAGAAGGGGTCCCTAGTTCCTTTTTTCTGCCCTGCTTAAAGAGTATCAGCAGTTTAATTAGAAGATGTTTTTGAAAAGGTTGTGTTGGACTTGTCTCTGTTAGCTTTGTCTTTCTGTGACTGGCTCTGTCATGACTAATCCCTGGGTTGAAGAATCATTCTGGGTGGAGAAGTGTAGGTGCCCTTCCTCTGGGACTGGGAAGAGCAAAGTAGGCAATGTTGCTGCAGCACTTCCTGAGATGTTAAATTCTTGTGTGAATTAAGGCTTGTCCAAGTGAGGAGGCAGTCAGAGTCATTAGTTACGAAGTGGGTTGGGCTGTATGGGGAGAGGAGCACTTTTAACTCTTGTAGTATGACCATCATCACAGGAATTTGCACTGGAATGTCTTCTACAAGTTTGTGTATCTATAGAAATCTACCAAAGAAGAGAGAGGGGTGGTTGTTCTGTTCTGTGTTCACCTCCAAAGCTATGTGATTGCCAAAGCAGTTTTGGTTGCTGCTCACTCCTTGCCCCTTTGTAACTTCTCACAGAACAAAGTCGCCGTGATGACCTGGAGAGCCTGGGTTATGTGCTCATGTATTTCAACCTGGGCTCGCTGCCCTGGCAGGGCCTCAAGGCTGCCACCAAGCGCCAAAAGTACGAGAGGATCAGCGAGAAAAAGATGTCAACGCCCATCGAGGTGCTCTGCAAAGGGTACCCTTGTAAGTGCTCTCACCTTGATGGCTGTCTTGTCTGCTGCTTGGCTTGTTCACCTGCTGAAACCCCATGGAGTCTTGAATCCTAAAGGCCAGTGCCCAATACCCCAGACCAGGATGTGCTACTGACACCAGTGATGAGGAGGATTACAGACCGGTCGTGGTACAGTTCTGGTTCAGAAGTGGGAAATTGTTTTTTGTGGACAGTCAAACCTTATGTTAGTAAGGGCATGTGAGTGCTGAGAGGAGGATCTTTAGGACCTTGTGAGCAGTTTGGAAGGGAGGTGGGCAGTGACCTGAGGAGGTCTGCTAATGATGCTGAGTTTTTACTAGTAAACGAGGAGTCCCAGAAATAACCAGGCAATAAAGTGGCAAATGCAGTTTTTTTGTAGGTAAACATGGAGTAACGTATGTGAGAACAGAGGGAAGTCTTGCTCCTCATGTCATATGCACAATAGCAGGCTCTGGCTGACCAGTGCCACTCACCAAGGAGCTGTTGCAATTCCAATAGATGGTTCTGTGAAAACATCGACTTTGTGCTCAGTGGTTGCTGAGGAAAGGCAGCATGAGGAATTACTAGGAAAGAAGCCCAAACAGTGTGCATAAACCTGTGGCCCACTTGCACCTTGGTGTGCACTGTGTAGCTCTGATCCCCACCTCACAGTTTCATAAAGGATATGGTAGAAGTGGAAGAAGGTCCAGGAAAGGGCCAAAAGGCTGGCCAGAGGTGAGTTGATTTCTGCACAAGTAACAAGTTTGCTGGAACCTGAAAAAGTGGTTAGAGAGCTGATAGAAGTCTGTGCTCTTGCTATGCCTACTGATGGGAGCTGATTATTTGGTGACCCCAGTTCTTGTATTGGAAGAAAAGCAAAGCTGGTTTCTGCCAGCTTCAAAACAAAACAATGTGGTTCTTCACACAGCCAGTAGTAGACCTGCGGAACTGCTTCCCAGAAGATGTTGTGGATTCTTAAAGCTTACAGGAGGTCAAGGAGAGATGAGACAAGTATGTGGAAGAGACATCCAGTGAGAATTACTAAATAGTCAGAAACTGCATCCAGATTAGGAAGTTCCTGGAACTGAAAATAGGTGGGAGCTGGGCTAATGTCAGTGGACTTGTCAGACATGCCTACCCCACTCTTTCTCCTCTGTAGCTGTCTACTTCTGGCCACTGCTTAAAACAGGCTATTGAGCTAGGAGGACTTCTGGTCTGAGTTGAACTTCCCAAAGCTCATCTCCAGCTTTTCTTTAGGCCTGCATTCCTACTGTCCTTCAGCAGGCACTGTCACTTGCTAGGTCTTGCTTGGAGAAGCCCACAAAAAGAGATGCATAACATTTTCTCTGGTAAAAGAAGGGATGGGGTCTTCTTGGTGTCCCAAGTGCTGCAACCAGCAGGCTCAGTGTTTGTTACACAGCTGTGTGTTTGTGCTGTCGTGGTCCAGCAAGCCACTGCTGAAAGACTGCAGCGGCTCCGTGGTGGGACTGGGGAGGCTGGATGGTGTTCAACAGCCAGCTGTTGTCTGCTTTCTCCAGCTGAGTTCTCGACATACCTCAACTTCTGCCGTTCACTGAGGTTTGATGATAAACCAGACTACTCGTACCTGCGGCAACTCTTCCGCAACCTCTTCCACCGCCAAGGCTTCTCCTACGACTACGTCTTTGACTGGAACATGCTTAAATTTGTGAGTGTGTGTGGCAAAAGGGCTGGACTGGGGTTGATTTGTATCATGGAGTTGGAGGAGGAAAGTTGGAAACTGCCTCCTGTTCGTACTCAGCCCTGGTGAACAGCTTGAGAAAGGGGACGAGACAGAGTGAAAAGAGTTAGAATTGTTTGGTGTAACTGGTATGTAACTACTGTTGTATTATTGAGTGTGCCTGATGGAGCATGTGTGTCAGTAGGTCCATAGCTATAGGTAGGTAGAGATAATTTTTCAGGAGAGAACTATATTTGAAGGTGGGACACAGACGTGGATTGCAGTAGTATCTGCATAGTAGTAGTTCCATATTGCCTTCTTCTCTGTTTCTTCATGGAGTAGAATGAGGACCTTTCTTGGTGCAGTGGAAGGTGGTGGGGGGAGTTTTAAGGATGGAGCTCCGCTTTCTTGGTGTGATGGAGCACTGTGTGTTTTCCATCTGGGGCTGCTGCTGTCTGTCCTGCCTGACAGCCGTGTGTGGCGTGGGGGTTTCTCTCCTCAGGGAGCAGCCCGGAACCCTGAGGATATGGATCGGGAGCGGCGAGAGCACGAGCGAGAGGAGAGGATGGGGCAGCTCCGAGGGTCAGCCACGCGAGCGCTGCCCCCCGGCCCGCCTGCCGGAGCCACTGCCAACCGTCTTCGCAATGTCACCGAGCCCATGGCTTCCACCCCCACCTCCCGAATCCAGCAGTCCGGTGAGCGGGGTGGGACAGCTGCGGGGGGTGCCATCCCTGTTGTTGGCTGGAAACCAAAACTCTGGACTGATATTTTGTCTCGACGTTTCTCTGCTCCAACAGGCAACACGTCCCCCAGAGCAATCTCAAGAGTGGACAGGGAGCGGAAGGTCAGCATGAGGTTACACCGAGGAGCTCCTGCCAATGTCTCCTCATCTGACCTCACAGGGCGGCAAGAAGTGTCACGGATTTCAGCATCACAGGTGAGTGAGTCCCTGCTGTGATGTTCCTGGCCTTGGCCTGGGTGTCCCAGGAGGTCCGCAGGCCCCAGAGTAGTTTTTACCTGATCTGCTGGAGCTGTCGTGAGCTTGAAGCTTCTACTGTGGTGAGGGGAGAGGTACCAAGTTACAGCTTTGCTCTTCAGTTACATATTTTCTGGAGGCCCTGCTCGATACTGTCATCTTAACTCTGCTTTGCTTAGAGTAAGCCTTCATGTGGTTGTCTTCCAGACCACAGTGGTTTAGAGAAGTGAAACAGTAAACTCTTGGAAGGGAGGATGTCCTGAGAGAAACACGCAGCATCACTGTTTTGGTTTCTTTTGTGCTTTTTTCATCCTCTTCAGCCCTTAGTGACCCTTCCTTTTCTTTTGTAGACAAGTGTGCCATTTGATCACCTTGGGAAGTGAGGAGCAATTGCCACTGGACCAGTGTTTGCTTAGGTGAGCCTGTCCTCATGCCTGGGAACCTGCAAGGAGGGAGTTTCTGGGAAAAAAAATACTTTAGATTAAGACTTTGGTGTTTTTGTGGGGGATTGGTACGTTTCCTTTCCCTTCACCTTACTTTGAGATGGATTTTGGCTTCAGAGGGAAGAGTAAGGTTGGCTGCCAAAACCTTGAGGGGACAAATTGTCTTAGGTGTGAAGGTAGCTTCTGTTTCTGCAGGAGGGTGGAGAAGGTGCTGAGCTGGGGAGCCATTTCTTCAGTTCCTCATGAATGCTTTTCTGGCAATGTGACAGTGTTGGGGAGGAGGGCGCTGAGCACATAATCAAGTGTGAGAGACTTTGTACAGCTACTGAGTGCCTCTTATAGAGGAAACGACAGTAGCTGGGCATGGAGTAAGCCTGGGGAGGCACGAGTGTAGAAGAAAGAGCTGATTTGATGTGTTACACTCCAGCTGGCATTGGAAGTGCTGGGAAGAACCTTTACTCCTAACATCTCTTGCCTTTTTCTCTCTTTTGAATTCTCTTTCCAGTGTCTTCACTGTATTTTTCTTTTAAAAAACAAAAAACCCAAAAAACAAACAAAAACTTAAAAAAAAAAAAAAGACAAAAAAAAACCCAAACAAAAAAACCCAACAGAATTTCTTTTTGCCAACGATGAGGAGTCGAGCTGTGCCCCCGCGCTGGTGTGAGCCATTTCCAGAGGGCTGCCTGTGTCCCCCGGCGCGAGCGCCTCCGAGGAGCTGTCGACGCGGGAGCCGTGCGGGAACATCTCCGCTGCCCCCCAGCCCCTACTGCTGCCCCCACTGGCTACCCCCAGTTCCCTCTCCTGACTCTCTGCTCCTGGTTTTAATTTCTCTCTCTTTTTTTTTTTTTCCTTTTTCTTGGATATCTTCTGCTTTTTCTTTTTAAAATATTATTTTCAAATCGTATGGTTTCTAGCCATATAAATTTAAAACTTGCTCTCCTTTTTTTCTGAAGGCAGGGGTTGGTGGTGGGCAGGTGAGGTTTTTTCTGTTGGTTTTTTTTTTTGTGGTTTTTTTCTTCCTTTTTTTTTTTTTTTTTCGTTCTTTTCAGGAGCCTTGTGGGCCAGGAGGGAATCAGATTCCAGCCACACTTGATGGTAGAAGTCTGATTTTTATTATTATAACAGAATTTATTTTCTCAAGCATTAAATGAATTTTAAGCTGTGAGGGGAATTGTGGCAACAGCCTAATCATTGACTCGGGCTTCCTTTCCTTGGGTGGCTTCTCTGCGGTTTCTTTTTGGCTGTTGGGAGAAGTGCCAGCCTTCCCTGATCCGGGCGGTCCTCACACGCCGAGGGACCTCTTTGGAGAGGCACCTGGTCCCATGGAGGATGGGATTGTTGGAGCTGACATACAGGGAGAAATATACTTCTCATCCCTGCAGCGGGGTCTTTTTTTCGTCTGGCTGTGCGTGTTTTTCTATTTTTATTTTTTAATTAAAACTTGTTTTAATTCCTGCGGAGAGAGTGTGGGACTTGAGGAGAAGAGAGGGGCGCACAGAAACTGGAGTTTGGAGTTCTTTCAGAGCGATGGCTCTTGCTCTCTCCTTTCCTCATGCAACCCCAAGTAAGATCCACCAATACATGCACAATCCCTTCCTGCCCTCTCCCACCCGTTTTCCCCCCCTTTCCCCCCCACTTTAGTTGTTTTTAAATATAATTTAGGAATACTCAAGCTGCTTTGTGGCACTTGGGGCTTTGAAACACAATGATCACCACTGCGACCTATGGCCTGTAGCAGACACACTGTCACTGTAGTGTGGAGCCGATGGGTTGTTGGCAGGGCGGGGAGGGTGGGGTTAGTCTTTGTTTTGTTTGTTTTTACCCTTTCTATTTAACACTTTATTTTTCCTCCCTATTTTTTTCCTAATTTATTTACCCCTCTTACTGTCTCTCTCTTTTTTTTAATTAAAGAGCAAAACTTTTTATTACTTTGTAATTTAAAAAAACAAAAAAAAACCTGAAGAACTTTGGGGGGGATTTTGTACTTTTTTCCTGTGTAAATATTGGACTTTTTTGAGCTTTATCGTGGTTGTTAATTTGAAGTAATAAAGTAGAAAATGATAAAGTGACACCAGCATCTGTCATTTCTTCCTGTACTGGTCCTGGCATCTTTGCTGGGAGTCACATCTTACACACAAGAAGCACGGTCTTGCGGCTGAACCTGTTTCTGAATTCCAGGAACAAGTTTGATCAGAATTACTGGAAAAAAAGGCACAGGACTGGAGCGCCTAAAAATAAACCTGAGCTGATCGTTGCAGCTGCAGCCTTGGAACAGGCAAGAGTTATGTGAAATCTGATTCAGGATCTCGGTTCCTGGATTTGAGCCTCTGGCGTCCCATGTGTCTGGCCGTGAAGAGGAGAGGGATGAGCCTTTCCATGCCGTTGGCTTTGGCAGAGGTGGACCCTGGATTTTGTGGGTTTTTGCTTTCTTCAAACCTAAATCCTGAAGGAAAGGGAGGGAGAGGGGCCCAGAGCACCTGACAACAGCACTGTGCTTGATGCAAACAGGCTCAACTCCCTGTGAAGTGGCACCTGCTGCTTTGGTGTCTGCGGTGGTGTGGTTTGTTTGGGTTTCTCCTCCTCTGGTTGTCTGACCTGTCTGGCAGTAAATTACTAAATTTTAATACTGATTTATTTCTAAAGTGCTGCTCCTAGCATTACGCATCCCTGCATTACCCAGATGAGAGGCCTGTTTCTTCCAGGGTCTGTAACTTATGAACTCTTGAAACTTATTTTCAGAAACACCTGCTGGGAATAAATGATGGATCTTGGTGACTGTGCAAATTCCTTCCAAGCAGGAAGAGCTACTCCTTCATTTCCCTGCTGCATTGGGATGTCCAGCTCCTGGGGTGAGAGAGCAGGAGGGAAGGGAAGAGGAAAGTATTGTACTGTTGCCTCTATCTTGCATTTGTCCTGCCTCCATTTTGAGTATATTTTTGCTGGCTCAGAATGACACTGGACTTTCTGCGTTGTAAATCCTGTTTTTTGTGAGAAAGAGGAAGATTTCCTGTCTGTGAGACAACACACCCCCC
>VZRZ01005607.1:233134-267795 GCA_013398175.1 Climacteris rufus | reverse complement strand
CCCCCCTTTCTTCTCAGGGCTGCCCACGCCATTCCCGCTGCGCGCACATTCCTCCCGCATGGCTTCCATACCTACACACGCACCGCCCCGCCGCGTCTACCCGCAAGCCTCCCAGTGCAGCCCCCACAACATCGCCCCCACCCCCGGTGCAGCCCACCCAATTCCTTCCTCCTCCCCACAACCTGTCCTTGCTGCATCTGTCCTGCTCTCCCCATGCAAGCACACGCACCAGCACAGCCCCCGCGTTCCCAGTGCTGTCACGCTCCGTGGTGGCGTTGGGTGGGTGTCACGGGTGTGTCTGGCCCTGGGTGAGCTCAGTAGACCTCAGCACGGTGGGGGGCACCAGGTTTGTGCTCGCTGGGCTTCCCGTGGTTCGGGCAGGACAGGTGCCACGGCCAGGTACTGGTGTGATAGGTGTGTGAGAAGGCTGTTACTGTGCCTGTTCTCTTACGTTGCAGGTGAGTTATGGTCTTGTTTAGATGTTCATGGTGTCTTGAAATTTTAATTGCTCTGCAAGGGCTAAATTCAGCCTTGGCTGCATGTAGTGGAAGGAGGGCTTTGGAAGAATGTGTGCGTGACTGAGTTCTGATGAATTGTGATTTCAGGGACAGCTCTATGAGAGCTGCCTGGAACACTCTGAAGCTGTCAAGAGTGGGAGGAGGAGGAGGAGGAGTGGGAAATCTAGAGGAAATACTGAAGATAGTTTCTGCTTACAGAAAGTTTGAAATTGTTCTTGTCATGTAAGGAGCTTAAACAGGAGAAATTATTGAAGACCTAAAGACAGGTTTCCCCAGAGAGAGGACTGTTTACCTCTGTTAAAGATAAAAATAGAAGGCATTGATCAATAATAGAGCAAAGGCTAATAGGATGAATAGAAATGGCTTTCCTATCCTGCAAGGAAAAGCAAACAATCGATGAAAATGTAATAGAGCATACATCCCAGCAACAAAGACCTGGCTCTTTTAATACAGTAGTTAACTGTGTGTTTGAACTTGTATTTCTGGATGTTATCCTTGGATCTAAGAGCAACTTCCCTAAAAGGGAACACAGATTTCTCTAGAAATATTCTTGTTATTCAGGTTTTTAATACTAAAGGTTGGCATTTGTGTGGAACAGTTGGAAAAAGATAAACTCTCATGCTTTTAGGATGCTGGCTAAGTGCTAAACAATAGGTTTTTAGGGAGAGCTTTTCTTATGGTGAAGGTATTTGACAAAGGCCTACTTCAGGCTTTTTTTTTCTCCATTGTCCCCAAGGAAATGGGCTTCAGAGCTGCTGTGGTCCAATGGAGCAGGATTTTAGGTCCTTAACACTGTTTTTGCTATGGTTGTGCTGTACACCCTAGGGGACATGGAAGCAGCAGGTGGGTACCTCTGCATATGGAGCAGGAGTGATTTTGTTTTGCTGCAAAATGATCAGGAAAGCTTTATTACTGATGTCAGCATTTCTCACCAGCTTGTTGGTGTGGGCAGGTGTTTTTCTTTGTATTCTGCTCAGGTATCTACAATCAGTTCAGGGCACTGGACAGATTGTCTTGGAAATGTGGGGCAAGGGGATGAGCAGTTCCCAACCACTGGGCATCTTTTGGACTTCTGTTTGTCTGTCTCCTTGGGACACGTGGCAGTTAAAAGGGGAAGGTTCTTAGATAAGATGGTCAGAAAACTAAGTTCAGTGTGAGTGGCTGGTTTGGCATAACAAAAGCATTCTGGGCTCTAACCATTTGACAGAATCCATCTAGAAATCTGCCTTGTTCTCTGCCAGCTTCTTTGCCTGTTTGTTGGTAGCAGGCTGGGAGGTGAGCTTTTGTGGGATTAGGGTTCTTCTCATGGATAAAGGAAGGGTCGTTTGGGTTTTTTTCTAGCACAAAATAACTGCTAAAAACCTCATTCACCCCCTGGCCCCCCAAAGGTCATCACTTTTTCTACTCAGTTCTACTGCTGAATAACTAAAACGTCTAAAAATCATGTTTTGATGTAAGATGACAACCTTTTAATTTCCTTGCAAGGAACTTACCCTTCTTTCCTTCTTCCTTCCTGTTTTGGTTTCGTTTTTAATTGGCTTATGTTTGCATTGAGGGAGATAAACTATTACCTGCTCCTTCTAGCAGAAGTGCCTGTTTCATTTTCCAGCAGCTTAAAGGATACCTTTGAGCTCTTGCAGCAATGTCTAGTGGATACAGTGAATTCCTCAGATGATGTTTATTATTTGGCCCTAGCTGCTTCAAGAGCCCAGTGTTGCATTGTTTAAAGTATTGAAGGTTGAAGTAAAACATGACGTTTCAAATCAGACTTGTTGATTCTGAAGAGCCACTGCTATGACTAGTTTTCTCAGTGTTTTCGGCCCAAAATTGAGGAAACGAAGGAAAGCAGCAGTGAAATGTACAGGTTGATCTGCCTAAAAGACAAAGAGGATAGCACAGCCTCAGAGAGAAATCGCATTTAAGCTTTGTACAGTTGAGCTTTTCTAGCACCCGACTGCCGCTGGCTGTCATGTAACAAAGCAGCTGTGTGTTATGGAACAGCCCTGGCTGGGGGCAGAAGCTTTTCTCTGGTGTAGAGTTTGTGATTGATTGTGCTTGCCCAGGCCCTGGAAACTGGAGGTGTTGTAGAGAAGAGCATTGTGTTGTTTTGTGTGCTGACTTGCCCAGCTGTTTGCTCGCAGCACTGTGTCTGTTGTGTGCTGTTCTCACTGCTTCCCAGACTCATTGGGGTTTGCTGTCTTGTGGTGGAAGAGCAGTTTCCTGTCAAGACATCACACCCTACCAGAATGCTTGGGACTCTTAGAGCGGTTTAACACTGTGATAACATGGATTGAAACAGCTTAAACAATGGTAAAATATTATAGTGCTTGAGCTGGAAACGCCCTTATGGAAAAGGTTTTGGTGGTGTTTTTTATCTTTTTTTTTTTTCCTCATTTTTTCCCTTTTATGGATTACTTTTGGAGACAGCAACTGGATGTGTTTTCAGAGCAGCAATTCCCCAGGAAGGTTTTGGAAATGAAATTCTGCCAGCTAAAGCAGTGAGTTGCAGCCACCCTCCAGGAATCTCACCTCAGAGCCTCCCTCTTCTAAGAAGAGGTGGACATTGAAGTACTCTCTCATACCCAGGTTCTCGCTCTTTAAAAATCAGACCAACCTCCGTGGGGTTTTTGTTTGTGATGGTGTAAGTAACATGTCTGGGAAGGCAACAGAGCAAGCTGTGTCCAAGGAAAATGCAGAGTATAGGCAAGCTGCTCAAGAACTGTGCTGTATCTGGGTTTGACCAGGTCTTTATAGCCCCTGAGGGGCATAATTCACAGGAAACCCAAAAAGGGATATTACTGACATGTTCTGCCTGCAGTATTAACCCATACAGTACCTGGATATTTGTCTCCCCACCCTCAAGTCTGTCTCTGTATTGAAAGGATGGGAATGATGCTATTATTATCTTACAGTCACAGTGCCTGTGAGTCTGATGGTACTGAAAGAACCAGCTATTTGAGGATATTGTATAATGGAGAGTGACCAGAGAGCACAGAGAGATGGTGTCATGGCCTCACATTTTTTGTGTCTAGCCCCAAAGCTAGACACAAAGCTTTTGTGTCTGTCCATCTCTGCCCAGGTGTGTTGGACATGTGGCCCCTGATCAACTCGCTGGCAAAAAAAGTTTAAAAAAGGCCCCTCTGATTCAGCAAAGAAAATGACTGCAACGTGTTATGTAGTGCAGCAGTAAGACTTAAAGAAGGAGATGAGATGAAATAATACCTTAAAAGCTGACCTTGCTGACCCAGTGTTCCCTCCTCAGGCTGCAGAGCATGACATGGATGCTTTTGGAGGCTGCTGAGCTGATTGCTTGGGAGCATGCAGCTGCCCGGTCATCTCCAGCTCAGATATAGCCCAGGCACAGTGATGTATGTAGCTGTGCCTCTGTCCAGGTTACTTGAAATGGACATGAACAAGTCAGTCACCTCAGGAGGCAGGTTAGAAGTGAGTGAATTTGTCTCCGTGGCTCACCACATCTTGTCTCGTCCTTGCCAGTTTTTCCAGGAAAGGCAGGTTAGTGGTGGGTGAAGCTGTTTGCGACTAATTGTCCATGAGAGCTGGGAGTGACTTCTCTCCTCCTCCAAACTCTCCTGACTTCCAGACTTCCTCTCCCTGCTCCCAGTGACTTTGTGATGGCACTGATTTTACGAGAGTCTTAAGCTAGAAGTTATTCATATAAATTCCTATTTAGGCAACATTATGCAACTGAGTAATTTAATGTTACAGTGTCTGGACACATTGGGTTGAAGTTTTGTTGTTCATTTAAGCGCACACACTCTCAGGTAGCTGCTTAGTGTGTTTCTTTCTGTATAGAGAAAATGCATTGCTGTTGGTGGCTTTTGGGATAGAGAGACTCCCATGAGTCCAGGAATGCAAAGGTCGTAATTCTGCTTTCAGAAGTTTGCCTCTGTAGGATTTTTATTTTTCTTGATGAAGTTGCAGGGCAAGAGAAGAGTGTGAAGGAGCTAATGTTGGATGGGAGCAATGAAATTAGAAGTCCCTGATTTTGGGGAATTGGGAAGGATGTGTCTTGAGTCCAGAGCTTAAAAAAAAAAAACCAAAAAAAAAAGCAACAAACCACAAACAAAAGTAAGCCAATCGGTTGCTATTTTAGCAATAACAGAATGGCTTCATAGTGAATGTGGCCTTGGGTGCTTTGTTGAGAATCACTGATTTTACTTCTGCAGTGCTCATCACTGCTACATGTCTGTGTCAGAGAATGATTGCCAGGGAAGTCAGATGTGCCACCGCCCTCATACGCACCACTGCACAGTTGCCTAGACCTGTGATAAGATGTCTGTGTTCTTCCAGCTCATTTACTTGTGAAATTGAAGTATGGATCTGATCTGATAGCTTCTGTATGTCACGTTCTGTGTGGAGAAGTGTACTCCAGTGTATTAAAAACTTCGTTTGTATGTGACTGCCACAAGTACTTTTGCATGCTGCTGTAGAGTTTGAGTCCTGATTCTTCTTAGAGTAACAGTATGCCCTGTGGTGCCTTTCAAACTGTTGTCTACCCTGTCTTAGCACTCAGAAGTGGGAAACACTGAAGGCAAAGTGGTGGTGGAATAAGCTCTGATTTGACTTTGTTCTTGAGATTTTGGAAAAGGAAATACAAACTTCCTCTGTCATGCAAGACACAACTGTTTACAACACATCCTTTTTCTCGTTGTCTCTTTCACCTCTGCCAGTTGCAGAATATCTTTGTAGTCTTTCTGTGTTTCTCCCCTGGGAGCAGAAGGCTTGCCTGGTTTGTGTGGAGTGGGGCTGCTGGGAGTATGGGAAAGGGATGCAGTGTGCGGCCCAAGTGTGTTTGATCCTGTTCTCCAAGGACCTGTTGGAAAGTTGAGGAACATCCCTTCTCCTCCTCTCCCTCCCCCTCTCTCTCTTTTTCCTGTCTCCTTCCAAAAAAAGTACTGGATGTTGGATGTTGACCTATCACAATGTGGGTCAGTCCATAGAAAAAAAAAAAAAGAGGAGGAGGAGGATGGGGGGAGGAGGGCTGTGCGAATACAGTGAGACAACAGAAATTAATAGAGCAGAAAAAAACTCTGGAAAGAAGAGTGCATGGCTCAGGGTAAAAGGGTTTTGTTGTTGATTCTGAGTTTTTAATGGGCTCATGGGGAGGGGAAGCTTCTCTCTGGATGACTGTGGGTTAGCAAAATGGGTGGGGGCTGTGTGAGCTGGAAGTGGAGAAGATTTTTGTGGAATTCTCAGATTTTAATTTCCCTAAAAGGAGAAGTGGCGTGACCTTGCTGTAGGTTAAATTGTTTGCGTGTACAATGTGCTGTGATGTGAACGTAGGCATGGGATCATCTCTTGAGTGTGGCTCAGTGGGTGTGTACCTTGCCCTGTGGTTTGGTCTCCTTTAGGTGCCTGACTCCTCTGCCTTCTGCTCTTGAGGCTGATGGCTCCCTGCTCCACTCTTGCTGACACTACTGGTCTTCTGTCCCAGTGACACTTTGCTCTTGTTTCACTGACTGTACCCACAGCTGTGAAAATTGTCACTGCGGCATCTCTTCAGCCCTTAGACTGCTCACTCCTCTGAAGAAATAACATAGAGGAGAACTGCACTTGGATCTGCATTTGTTGTACAGACAGAGGAGTATGTAAAGCTGACATGGAGGGCAGTAACTGTAGATTTAATCTCTGCAAATGTTTGTGTGTTTTGTGAGTGCCTGTCTTGTGGCTGAGCACAGCACTGCTCAGATTTACCTGTGTGTACCTGTGTGAAGTGCATGTTGAGGGGTGACTTTTGCTGATTTGATGTTATGAAAGCTTTGCCCAGCGTGAGTAGTAAAATGTAAATGAGTTGAACTAGTTAAAATTGGATGCCAGGTCACACACTTAACTCCAATTGTTTTGGGAGTGCTACTGGAGAGCGTAAAAATGCACTGTTGGGACCTTTTCATGTCTCATTGCTAAGTAAACTGAATGCCACCCCAGAGAGCAAAAGCAATTTAAGAACAAATGTAAAAGCATTTGATTTTTCTTGGATTGCTATCACTGATTTCAGCTATGCCAGTGACTTGCTGTGTACTCTATTTTGTCCTGACTATCTACCTTCTCCTTTTCCTACCTTTTGCCATTTCAGCTGGTGATGCCATGCCTTTGGGTGTTGAAAAGACCTTAAATTAATTATTTATCATATATAAACCTAGCACAATAGAAAGAGCCGGTCCCAGTTGGCAATTCTAGACATTGTTATTATAGTCTAAAATAAACCTTGAACCATTTTGTCCTGTGTTTTTGTATTCTTTGTAAGTCTAGGGCACATTCCCAAAATACATTAATCTGCTGCTTTCACTAATATAAAGCTCTTGCTTGTGTCCTAATAGATGCAGAAAGTTCAGACTTTGGTTAATCTACTGCATGGCACTTCGGTGTTGATCTTTCTGGATCCAAAATAAAGATAATTTAATGGAGAATCTTTTGGAGGTATAAGAATTTAAGAGGGGAGTAGAAAATGGCTTTGTGGTATTTTAACAGACACAAAGTTTAGTATGGTGGATATTTAAAGCTGTGGTAATTTTGGAGTAGGGTAGGAACATTTTCTTGTCTCGTAGTTCTCCAGGAGAACTTTGCAGCCAGGTCGTGTGTGTTTTGTCGGATTATGTCTTGTACAGCAGAAGGAGGCTTAGCTGTTAAGACTCTTTCATGGGATAGCTTCATGTATCATTCTTTGCACTCTCAGCATTTTAGAAATTAAATACTTTCAGCCTCGGATGAGATGATCTATTTTAAAATCACAGATTGTGTTTGCAGATGGGAGAGAACAGTTTCAGGGTCCTGTCGTTTGGGGTTCTTCACACCGGCACTAGGGTGGGTCTTGCTCAGAGCAGGCAGACACCTCCTCCTTTACTAGATTGTGGTTGAATGTGTGTTCAGATGTACCCCTTGGAACTGAAGGACCACGTCTGAACCTTTCTTCCTTCCTCTTACACCACTTCTGTTGCATCGAAAATGAGATTTTCTTATTTCTTTTTGTTTATTTTTTATGTAGAAATAGCTTCTCCTCAGTGGTAATATTTTCCATGGCTTTATGCAAGCCAAAAATGAAATTTTTTGTTTTCACTTGTGCCACATCTTTTCTGTTTACTGTTCTGAGTTTATTCTCAGTAGAAGAAGCTGCCATGTTAATGTTGGACAGAAGGTCTCTGTTTCGAAAAGATACAGGACTGGCAATCTGCTTCTGATGGAGAATTAGTGCACTGCTGTTTTTTCTGTGGTTGCAGGCCGTGTGAACACATCCCTGCCCCTTTACATCTGTCTGGTGTCTCTGAGAGAATTGGTGTAGTTTGTAGCTTCTTCTCTATCAAGAATCTTAATTGTAACAGTGTTTGGAATCTCTAGGTTTTTATCGGGATAGTTATCTTGATAGAAATAACATGGGCTTTGTTTTGTTTTCTTTTCCCCTCCTTATACTGAGAGCAACTCCTAATACTCCTAAAGTGCTTTCAGAAGATCTATTAGATAAGTTTAAGAGGTACTTGATTGGTGTTTAAGCTAATGCCCTGACAGTACAAGGTCCTGTCTTGCTCTAATGTACATAACTTGTAATGACATCTGGGCAGGAACAGGTATCAGGTTGTAGGGGATGGGAGTGCGATCTCTGCCTCCAGGTTGGAGGTGCTTGGGTACAGACATCACACAGACCTCAGCGTTGCTGGAAGCTCCTGTAGCCCATGCAGAAGAATCATACTAGCTCTGATCCAGGTTTCCTGTGGCTATCCTGGAATACATTTAACCTGCCTCCAAAAGCCCTGTGTGTTTACCTACATATACTTTTATGTGTGCTCATTTCCAGTATCCAAAGTTGGGTGCTTTTCCTGGCTCTCTGTTCTGGTCCTGTTATATTGCAGGTTACCTCCGGGGGGAGCAAGGTAGTCAGTTGGAGATGGGGAAGGCTCCAAGAGTGAAATGTAGAAGTGTTGAAATATTTTCCTTTGATATATTTAGGAGAGCTCACCAGAGAGGGAGAATAAGTGTGCAAGTAACTTTATTCTCCCTTGAACTGAAAGCAAAGAGGTGGAGATGAAAGAGATGGGCAGAGAAGACAGGATATGGGAGAAGAGTAAGAAATACTTCAAAATTTATTATGCATTAGATTGGTTTGTATTGCATTGCTAATTCAGGTTTCTAAATGCCCCTAATTTGACATATGGTAATGTCCAGCGCCTTCCCCATGGTTTGGTACCTTGCAGTGCTGGGAACGGCATGGACAGAGAACAAAAAGATGGTTGTCCCAGGGAGCTTAAAATGCATGAGGAACAACAGAGAAATACAGGCAGCTGTGAGGAGCACCAGGAGAGAGATCACAGCCAGGAGCCTGACTGATGTCAGGTCGTTGCACAACTGGACTAGCAAAGGGGGAGAGTGGACAAGGTGGAGGTGAATAGGGAATAGCTTTGTGGCTGTTGGAAAATACCTTTTTACCCAGGCATGGGAAGAACCAGGAAGGTGTGTGTTGTGGCACTGCCTTAGGCTGTGATGGAGGGAGGTGTCCAAGAAACAAGTGTCAAAACACATTCACGTTGTCAGGTAAGAGGGAAGCTGCTTATACCAAGGTACTTGATCTGTGGCTGTGTGACGTGTTCCCAGGCAACACCTTTACTGGGCTTGTGTCCTGTTGCACAGTGGGGAAGAGACATCTCAGAAGCAAAGGCCTGTTAAGAGAGTTGCCACAGCCCACCTTCACAATGCTCTTTTTAACAAGGCAGAAGAGGAGCTGGTGGTAGTGAAGGAGCTGAAATCCACTCACCTGGTTAAGGCTCCAGGCATTTGTGCTATTATCTGTTTTTTAAGTGTAGACCAGAATTGCTCTTACAGCTTCATCTTCATGCCTACACTAGTATTTCATAACAGCTTTGTGCACTGCTTATACCTGTAGCTGTGGTGTGTGGGACTTGCGGAGATTAGAAGGGATAATTTGGATGGCTTATGTTCGTTTTGCAGATTTGGGAGTACAGCATTCCTTCATGTTTCACTAGCAAGGAGAATGAACTGCAAACTGATGCATAGCACCAATAAAAGGTGTCAAGTAAATAAAAAGCTGTCCTCAGGGGCATTCCTGAGGAACAGGGAATGCTCAGGGGTGAGGTGGTTTGGGTAGGAGATGTAGAGCTCTGTTTTGTAAGAGAGTTTGTTTATTTTCTTTCAGAACACAGTGCTGGAAGGAGTTATTCATTTCAGTGCATGAGTTGAAGGGGATTAGGTGAAGAATGATACACAATCATGTAATTAATGGCTGTTGATACATAATCACAAGGGGGCAGTGTTAAGGTTACATACACAACTTCAATTTATAAGCGACCTTGCTTCTGAGTACATAACCCTTGTCATGAGAAAATGCTTGTTGATCACTTTTTGCTGTTTCCACTTATTTTAAAATGAGTGTAGAGACACAGAATTCCTTTCAGATCCTCAGTTCTGCTGATGTTGCTGATGCTGCATTGGGGTCCTTGCTGTTGATGTGGTTTGATTTGCTGGAGTGTGGAGGTCCAGGTCCTATTCCTCCTGGCACTTGTGATCTGCTGTACAAATCCTCTCCCTCATGAACTTGAGGAAGGGCTTAGCAGCTTCCTGTCTTGCATAGCTCCCAAAGTGCGCTGGGATGTGCAGGATTGCAGCTAGCTGGACTTTATTTAGAGCTAGGTTAACCACAGGTGCATCTGCTCTGATTTCATTTTAGATGTGCCCTTTTTGAGCTTAGTGGAAGCACTCTCAGCACTGTGTGCATTCATTTGCTTCAGAAGTTACTTAGGTAGAAGTCCCTTTCCTCTCAAAGCAATAAAAACCTTGTGATATCTCCACCCAGCTCCATCTCTCCAAATTTTTAGATGTAGTACAGATAGTGAAATGTGTGTGTGTATGCTTTGAAGCTCAAAACTTAAAAGTTTTATTTCCTGTACTGATCAGGTCGGGAAAGGAATTACCTTGCTATTCATGCAGTTATGGAAAGCTGTAACTTGGAGCAGGGGTATTTTGGAAAAACAACAACTGGAAAGAACGAAGAAAAGCCACGTGTGATGATTAGTTTGTAAATTAAAGCACAGCGGTTGTGCATCTCCGTTTATAGTAAGATAATATCTGCTTAAACAAATATGAGTATTTCCTGGGATTTTTCTTTCCCACATGGAAGAAAGCAGAAAGGAGGTGGAATGTGACATGAGTAACATTAGACTGCTGCACACCGCTGGTCCAGGTGTGTTTTGGAAAAGCCTGTGCTGAAGGGGCCATTTGCAGACCTTAGTGTGCACGTGGGAAGGACTTGCTGCTGGTCCTCTGCTTGCACTGGGTACCTGTTCCCTTGTTTGTGCTGTGGCTTCAGGTGAAGCAAGGCTGGGCAGTTCATCTGTGAATGTATGTTCTCTTTTGTGTTCAGTAAATGACAGATGTGTTCTTCCCTGCTGCAGCTGTAAACTGTGGCAATGGATCACTGGCCTTTCTAAAGCCCTCTCCATCTACTGATCATAAAGGCCTGTGAAGAGCCATGGCTTGTGCTTTTATAGAAGGGTTATTACAAAAAATATTAGGAGGTTGTCAGAAGGAGGCAACATTATGCCTTGATAGCCACATCTCTACTACAGCCACATCAGAAGCAGCTCTTCTAATGAACAGGGCCAATGGCTGCCTGCTTGTGATCTTCGTTTTAGTGGATTATCTTCCTACAATCCACAGGTCACACTAGTGCCTGCTTATGGCCAAATTGAAAATAATAGCTACTTTAGATCTTAGACCTTCAAGAATTTGTTCCATTCAAGAAGATAGCTTTTTATCCAGAAAATGGCCAAGGGTCATGCTGCTTTGAAATCTTGGTTTTTTTGGTGTTCTGTATGTATTTTCATGGGTCAGCTGGCTTTTAAAAGCCAATCAGGTTAAATTTGCATCATATAGAAAACAATGAGAAGTTAGTGAAATTAATAACAGGCATGGCTAAATGTACCATGCATTATAAATTTTTATAAAAACATGACTTTCATGCTCTCAAAGTGAGGAGAGCTTTCAGTGCATATCCTTCCCATGAGGGTGCTTTGGGCTGAGTGCTTTTCACCGTGGCAGTAGGAGAGGTGGGGATTGCTCGCTGGAGGAATAAGGATATTCTTACCCCTGCCCCCCTTGCTGTACAAGTACACATGTGCACTGTGGCACGTGTTCTTGTTGCTGCCTGGTAGGCTACCCATGGCAGTAGGACAGCAGAATAGCCCATACTTTTATGGAAAATAGAGCTGTTAACTTAGGTGTGCCTGTCATCTTCCAGTATGGACGGTTTAGGTGCTTCCTTCTCCTCTTTTTACAAGGGTGTGTAGTGATAGGACAAGGGTGTATGGTTGTAAACTGAAAGGGAGTAGGTTAAATTGCATATTAGGAAAAAATTCTTTACTGTGAGAGTGGTGAGACACTGGAACAGGTTGCCCAGAGGAATTAGGGATGTCCCATCCCTAGAAGTGTTCAAGGAGAAGTTTGATGGATCTCTGAGCAAACAGTCTACTGAAAGGTGTCCCTGCCCGTGACATGGGGGTTGGTACTGGATGATCTTTAAAGTCCCTTCCAACCCAAACCATCCTATGAATCTGTGATCTCTGGTGAATGCTGTATTCATGTTGTTCTTATATATTTTTATTGCAGCAGGGTGGTGATGATGGCAGTGGCAGGGTTTCATGATCTCAGGGAGGCTGTCAGAGGTTCCCGAGTACCACATGATTTGTTATATCACGAGGGGTGGCAGTGGCAGACTTACCCAGGTCCTGTTTGTAAAACATGTGAGCAGCCTGGTGAAAGGCATGTGAGAGATGCAAAGTACTGTAGAGATGCAAATTCTTTCAGCTGGGTTCATTTGCTATGTGGTTCTCTTCCCTGACAGGTCTTGGCTCGTGGGCAGCTCTTTAGCAATCCCAACTGGAACCTCACACCAAAAGTCACCATGATAATGATGACTGATGTCACTGCAGCCCCCAAATTGGGGTCAACTGCTACCACTCCAGCTGTGGCTCCTAACTTCTCCTGGATGCCAGAGGATGGCAGCCCCACGGCTGTGGAGCAGCCAATATTCCTCATGACCACTGCTGCTCAGGCTATCTCAGGTTTCTTTGTATGGACAGCTTTGCTCATCACCTGCCATCAGGTAAAACCCTGTCACTCGTAATTCTCATCCTTTCCTTTTCCCCACATGGAGGAACAGACCATTTCCACAGTGTGAATGAAGAGGAAGCATACTCTTTAAAACCAGCAGGTTTAAAACATTTGGCCACCTCTTGCAAGTTGGCAGAAAGGTGTGTTATCAGGCCATCTTTTCACAGGTCTTGTAGCTGAACGTAGCCATTTTGTTATTGTGTCAGCTGTTAGCTAAAAGATCTGGTCACCTGTTGTTTGACATTCCTCCTTTGATCTCCTGTGCCAGTGGATTCCACAGGCTGAACTCTGCTGTGGAAAGGAGTAGCAGGAAATGTTTTATTTTAATTTTTTCCCCTCCCGTCTCTCTGGGGCAGGTGTCCTGGGAGCCAGAATAAGTCAAACCGTGCATCCTGTTCCATACCCCTCTTTCATGCCGTTGTCATGTGAACTGAAAAATACAGTGGGGAAACACAAGCCCTGTTATTTATCAACCTGTGTTTTGTACCTGTTGGATCATGGATTCCAGAGTGATGACTAGAATCTAGAAAACTACAGCCTATTGATGGAGTACAGGGGCTAGTGAAGTTAAAAAATGGATTAGTCACAGATGAATAAGAGAAACACCTGCAGTTTTACCAGCTTGACTAACAATTACAGGTGCCATGGGTCCTCCTGTCAAATTGATCACCTGCTGAGGGTAGGAAGAAGTTTTCCTGTGCAGTATAACATTGCACAGTTAGGCATTAATGCCCTTCTCTGAAGAAACCAGTGGAGGTCACTGCCAGAAAGACACTGTTGACTGAAACGTGCTGTTGTCCTCTTTCACGGCAGCAGTTCCTGTGCTCTCGTAGGCACACGGATCACAGGGCTCTTTTGACATGCCAAGGGCAAAACTTGGAGTCATCTGAACCCTGGTGTCAGCTGTCTCTGTGCTGGATGAGATGTGTCACTGGGATTGTCACAAGGCAAAAATATCTCTGAGGTTTGTTAGTTTATTTTCAACCTGTTCTCCTCAGGAAATGAGGTTTCTGTGAACTTCTCATGGGTTAGGGAGAGGAAACGGAAGTATTTGTCAGCCCTTCAGTTGATTTTGAGCAGGGAGGGATAAGCAGCAGAGAGACAAGCCCCTTTCCCTTACAATGGAAAGGTGAGATTGTCAGTGCATGTATTGTTAGTCTCTGGAGAATCCTCACAACACCCCAAAATGCAGGATGAAGCTTCAAACAAATGCTTATGCCTCTCCAGGCAGCAGAATCAGTCAGTGGTGAGGCACGTATGTAATCAGCTGGCTGTTACTAATTCCAGCAGCTGGGACAGCAGCTCGAGGAGAATTGTTGTACAGAGGCCTCTGTTGCGTACCCACAACTCGTGCTGAAGCTCTGGCTGTGTTATTAGGGCATTACAGGAGCTGTGCTCATCTTCAGGGTGTGCTTGTGGTCAATAACTTTTCCAGGAGGTGGGTATTCTGTGAAAAAGCATCTTAGGTGTGGGATTTAATGATGGCTCACGAGTTGTGAGTGGTGGGAGCGGGTAGGGTGGGGACACTGTGCTCCCCCCAGCCGGTGACTTAGAGGGATTGGCATGCGTGCAGTGGACAGAACAAACGCTGTGGTTCCTTTCAGCGCACTGCATGAGCTCAGTGCTCCCTTGATGCCTGACCCTTCATGGCTGTGCTGTCACCCATGTGCAGAATGACACTTTTTGAGCAGATGGATTGTGGTTTATCAGCTTTGGGCTGTGCTGTAAAGGGCTCCCTTAGGTTTTGGGTGAAAGTCACAGAAGCATCCAAAACGGCCAAAAGAGTGAGTCTTCACAATGAACGTGCACTTAAGTGCAAACACCTTCCCTCTTCAGAGAAAAGCAGCCTGCAGCCTTATGAATCTTAGGTACTTGAAAGAGGATAGCAGGAATATAGGACTGATAACTGGAAAAAAGGTATGAACAAAGAAATGCGGGCAAGGTGATGTAAAAATAAATTAATTCCCTGTAAGAAACTAGATAGAAATGCCTCTGTTTTCTCTTCCCTCTCCTTCCCCCTCTCTGCAAACTAAGGGTTGCTCTATCGATACCATATGATAACAGTGATTTATCTTTTCTTTTATGTTCATCACCTTGAGGCTGCTGGAGGCAATCAAGGGGTGATTTACTGAGTTTGTTTTTCCTGGCCCAATTGGCTCTGCAGTTCTACTTTCTCCTCTGTGCTCCATTTACCGCTGATCCCGGTCTCCCCTCTCCATCTCTCAGATCTACATGCACCTCCGCTGCTACAGCTGCCCAAACGAACAGCGCTACATCGTTCGGATCCTCTTCATTGTGCCCATTTATGCCTTTGACTCGTGGCTCAGTCTCCTGTTCTTCACCAATGACCAGTACTATGTTTACTTCGGCACAGTGCGGGACTGCTATGAAGGTAAGGAGGGGTCAGACAGAAAATGGGGGAGGTGGGGAAGTCTGTGCCCTGACAGAACTTTGTTTCTGGTTCAGAACATGGAGAAAGCATCACTGTCACCTACAGAATGGTGTGCCTAACTGGGTGACCATGGCTTGCTTAGTGACCGAAAATGAGAGGATTACAGCATAGTTTGTGTCAGGATGAACCTTTAAAGATCATCTAGTGCAGCACCCCTGCCATGGGCTGGGACATCTTTCACTAGATCAGGTTGCTCGAAGCCCTGTCCAACTTGACCCTCTCCCTAACTGGCCTCTGAGCACGACAAAATGTGCTGAGCCTTCCCTCCAATATTCTCTAGAGACAAGGTTTATGGTTTTCTGGGGTCCTTTGCTTCAGGAAGGTGTAAAGCCAAAAAATCTGATGGAATCTGGGTGTTAGAAAGCAAGGTATTGCTTAGCTCCTGTCTCTTCTAACAGTGCTTAGCAGCCAGACATTTGTTTTGTCGTGTGTTGCTGGTGCAGTTTGTTAGCAACGTATTCTTCTGGTCCCATCCTGTGGCCACTCATGTGCTTGCACAGGGTAGTGCAGCCGCTGCATGTGGGGGCTGGTGAAGTGTAAAGGGCTTTGGAGTCCTGCAGGAGAGAGGCTGCCATGTTTGGGATGAGTTACCAATTCCTTGGTTTTGGTTTTCTGCTGCAGTAACATAATGCCACTAGTACTGTGTGTGAGGGAAATGGTTACTTTCCTGTAAATGCAATTTTACTTCCCTCCTGGTCTCATCCTCTACCCACCCAGCAGGAGAGACTGCATTCAGTGTATTTTTGGGGACAGTTTATCACCATACCCTCATTAAATCCTAACTCATTGGTGCAGTTGTTTTGGTGGGATCTGCATTGCAGAGAGGTGCCCCTGGCCATGTGGAGAAGTTAATCAGCTGAAGGGACCAGCAGGCCTCCTTCTCATCTACAACAATGCTCTGCGATGCAGCAGCAGATGGCAAACGCGCACACGTGATGCGAGAAGGCATCTTTGTTGGGGCCTGGGTTTGTTTCTTTCCCTGCCCTGTGTGTGTGTGTAGGTCTAGCAGGAAGCCTGCTGCTCTCTGAAACTCCTCTCCTAGCAACAGCCAGCATCCCTCTGCCTCCCTTGCTCTGGGAGTTTGCAAACATTAGAGCATCTGCTCAGGTGGCTGCCTGTGCTCCAGAGTTCACGTCAGCACGTGTGAGAAAACTACAGGTGGAGGTGAAAACACCTTTGGAAAGCAGGTTCTCTCCCTCACTTTTTCTGGGGATTGCTTCAAAACAGCCTTTTTGTTCTCTTCCCTCTCTTGCTTTTTTTTTTTTTTTTGGAGATTTTATATTGCAAAGTGGAGAGGAATGGTGTTAGGGAATGGTGAAAGAAGACCCTACTAATATATTTTAAAAGCTTAAGCCATTTTTGGACTGCATTTTGTAGTGTGCGTTAGAGGAGCATGTTTTGGTGTTACTCTTTCATGTGACTCTGCTTCTGTACAAACCAGGGTTCAGTAACACTGACCAAGTAGGGTTTTTGTTTGTTTTTTTTTTTTTTTTTGTTATGTTGATATCATGAGTACCATCTGATGAATGTGGATCAGGAATGGGAGAAGACTTTTCTGACATGATGGGCTTTGCTAGTTAGCACTTACTTCTGTTGGGAATGGACAGGCAGGTATTTCTCCCTTCCTTTTTTTTCATTTTGTTTTGTTTGCTTCCTGTGATGTCATCTCTTCCCTAGTGCTTGAGGAATGGGCAGCTGGTATTGTAATGACCACATCAGAGGGCAGGGGTCACTGGAGGACAATAGGAAAAGCTCAGCTTTTCTTCTTCTGGGTGCTGGGAGCTGTCAACTACGTTGCAGGAAAATTGAAGGCAAAAGGGGTTACCACAGTTATTTAAATAAGTTTTCCATGGTTGGTGTTTTCTGTCCTAATTAAGGCTTTGGCAAAATCATTACTGCGTGAACTTTGCTCAATAATAAAGGATTACAGATGGAATAACAATATCCCAATTACATGTGTAGAAGCATGTATACCACTGGCTTTTATGTGCCATAGCAGCCTTGCCAGCTAGACACGTCTACAAGCCATAAATACAACGTTTTGAGCTTGTAAGTGTTTTGGGGAGTGTTGAGTATCTCTTTGCCAGAGCATAGTTTGGATGCTTATAGAAGAATTAGAGTTGATGTCTGACTTTGGAAGATCATTCATGTGGAAAAATTGACCTCAGGTCTAATAACTGGCTGCTTGGGGAGATCAGCTTCTCAGTGTTGTACATTATTAGGTTTCTGTTCTTATTTCAAAGATCCTTGAGACTTCTGTTTCTATCCCACATTATTTGGGGCAAAGAGCAGCATTTGGATGTTGTCATTCCAGGGAATGTCCAGACACAGATGACCATAGAATATAGTGTTGAAAGAAGGGTCATCTGGTCTGTCATTTTGCCCCAGGGCTGTCTGTGACAAACGTGGGAGTGCAGTCCTTGCCCTAAAAAATCTCACAATTTTGAGGGTTCAACAACAATTATAACAAGTCGAGAGAGTGACAGACAGGGCACATACAGGCTTACTTCATGCACATTTAAGAGAGTTTGGATCCCATGATGAGATGGAGATCCATCTGTAGTTGTGGAGAACTGAAATGGGGCAGAGTTTTAGTGGTCAGTCTGAGAAGGGTGTTCATCGTCTGTACCAGGTTGCTGGGCAAGGCAGAAAAGAGGTGGCTTAAGGAGAAGTTCATTCAGTGCACAAGAAATTTCATCTTTCTGAGAAAAGGAAGCACAGAGTCTGTTTTTCAAAAATCCCCACCAGACATGAAAACAGAGTTTCACTGATTGGTATAAACCCTCTGTTTCTCCAACTCATGTGTCTGTAGTCTGGTTACCTGGCAGAGAAAAGCTGTGTTCCTCAGCTAAAAGGTTAAATATGTGAGATCCCATACAATTGATGGATCAGAGAGATCTTTTCCAGATTATTTAGTACCAGTGTAATGTTCTGGAATGATGCACAGGAACCCTGTAAAGAATGGTGTCTTACAGATGCCAAATAAAATAGAGACTGACCACAGTTTTAAATGGTTCTGTGACCCTTTTGGCATGAGTCATGGAACTGGCCTGGGACCTTGGCCAAACTCCCATTCAGATAGTCTTGTGAGTGCTGAGGTAGGACGATAAATGCAGGGAAAATAATCTGGAGTGCTTTGAAGGCAAAGGTGCTGCATAAGCAGTCCCTACTAGTGTTTGGTCTGTTGCCTGTACTTTTGGTTCTTGCACCTGTTTTGAAGTTGGTTGTCATTTTACTGTGATTGATGTCTTTACAGCCTTTGTAATATACAACTTTCTCAGCCTCTGCTATGAGTACTTGGGAGGGGAGAGCTCCATCATGTCTGAGATCAGAGGAAAACCAATTGAGTGAGTATTTATTGTGCTTACAGCATGACGCTGTCCTCCTTCTGTGCCAATCTCCTGTTCCTCTGTCCCTACCCTGAGAAACTGTGTCAGGTGGCAAATGTCTGCTGGGACTGGGCAGTGTGGATGGTGATGATTTACCAGTACCTTGCTCTGAGACAGATCAGGCTGATCTTAGGCAAGCTGGACTGATTCACAGCTTCTCTAGACACCTGCCTCTTCCTTCACTTTTTTTTTTTCTTATTCCCTTCTCCTCCTTTAAATCTTTTCTGTCTTTGTTGATTGTGTGTGCCTCCTCCAGGATCTGTGTTTTTCCCTATGCTACTCAGTTACAGGAAAAAAAAATACTGGAGTGTAAAGTCAGGATGTTGTTTTAGACATGTCTCTGAAAGAGGGTATGGCTGTAACTGCAGTCATTGTTGGAGAAAGCACCAGTCCTGCAACTTTGCTACAGAGACATAGATAGAGAGGGTAGGGATCTTGCACTCTAGCCCAAATCTTGTGAACTCTGTCATGTTGTGTTGGCTCTTTCAGGTCCAGCTGTGTGTACGGGACTTGCTGCCTGTGGGGAAAGACATATTCAATTGGATTCCTGAGGTTCTGCAAACAGGTATGGGCTGGAGGGTCTGGGCCATCCTTCCAAAATTAAGTATGTGGGGCTGGCAGTGGTACCCTTTACTGGTGAATTTCTGAGATGAGCACTGCTTTGAGGGGGGCTCTAATAGCAGTTGCAGACTGTTGAGGAGGTGTTTCAGGGTTTGTTTGTTTGGTTAGAATGATTTTAACCTTTCTACTCAACTGTGCATCAGGAGGGCCTTAACTAAAGACTCAAGTTATCTCCTGGAACTGATGTTAACCCTGGGAAGAAACTCTTTCCCCTTTTGGATTACAGAGGTCCCAGCTCTAAGAAACTATGATGTCTGTGTTGTGTCGCAGACACCCCACAGTTGTGTAACAGCCTCCTGAATTCCCAGTGCTGCTGTTGTGGTTTGGAGTTGAGGAGGGGGTGGAGGTTAAGCATGACACATTGCTTTGTAGGAGGAACCGAGTATTGCTCACTATGTGTGTCTGTCTGTGCTGGACTGGGCACGTTGAATGGGAGAGATCTAAACTGCTGTACAACCCTTGTCTGCTCATTGCAGGTCGGTCACCTCTGGCTGTCATGAAACAGCAGGTGAATTTCAAGGCTTTGCTCACTTGCTGAAATGAACACATGATGTTTCTCTGGAAACAGTGTGTAGCAGGTCTCTTCTTTCAAAGGGCTAGGATCATTGTAATTTCAGTCACTGGGTCTAGTTATCTGCCCTGGCTTCTCCTGCACATCATAGCACATCTTCTCTGTTTTAACAATACGCAGGAACATCAAAAGTGCAGTGGTAGCCTCGTGGTAGTACCCAGTGTTAACCTTTGCCACACAAGTGGCCATTTTCAAAGGACCACCGCTTTTGTTTATCTGTTCTGTTTGTCCCTGCCTCATATTTTGTCCTTATGGCTTTCCTGTTTTCTTCCCTGATACTTTTATTTTCTAGTCTGCACCCAGTATGCTGCTTCAGCTGTTTCTCTTGAGTTTCATTTGGACACCCTTTGGCTGCTTCACTGCATTATCTATTTTTTTTGCTCCTAATGCTAACCTTTACCTTTTAAATATGTCATAAGCAGATGTAACACCCATGAATGCTGGAGAAACAGTTCCTCTTAGACTGCTTGCTTCTCATGTCCCACAGCCTCTGGCAGTTATCACCACATGGATTGTACCTGGCTGTGTTCGGAAAGTTTGTTCACACAGTGAAGACTAGCAGCACTCTGGGGAATGGGGAAGGTGTGCTTTTTCTGCTGGCCTCCACAAGTCCTAGCTCATTTGGCAACGCTGACTTTGGTTGATATTTTGCTTTTCTCTTGCTGCTATCTGGCAGCAATTCTTTACTCAAGCTTGCCCTTTGCTAACTTCTAAATCTGCTATGGAGGCTGTGAGGGAGGTGTATTGCAGAGGGATGCTTAAATACTTCCGTCCTTTTCAGCTTGAGCTTAAATATTGCCTTGGTGAGAAATTGTTGACACCAAGATTCACCTTCTGGTACTTCTAGACTTCCAGGATTGTTGGGGAAGACAAGGCAAATTTCTAGGAAGGCTGGTGCAAAATGACAACAGAGCTGATCTGTGCAGTATCCACTGTCATGATAATCAGGAAGAGAAATGTGCTGAAAGGAACACCTTGCCCTTTATAGCCCTGTTCTCAGCATCTCCAGCACTTCTGTTGCCTTCCATCACCATTTTATGCCCATCATCTTCTCTCCTCAGTCCCTTTCATCCCGAAGGAATCTGTGTGAAATTCCTTCTTTCCGCTCTCCTCTCCAACTTCACTCCCCTCTCCAAACTTTTCTCAGGCGGGTGCCTGTTGTGAGTTAGTCACTCTGCCTGTGTTGCCTGTGGGCCTTCAGCATGGTGATGTGCTGGTGGCTGTGGTGTAAAATCCAAACAGCTTGTTTCCTTAGAGATGTCTTGATCAAGATTCTTTGCTGGGCCTGTGTCTGGTGACCCTCACACATGGGTCACACACTATCCATGTGCTTCCCATATGCTGTAGCATCTTGTAGGGAAGCAACTAAAAATAGTACGTGGTGGTTTGGATTGCAGGGAAATGGTTAAAATGTCTCCAGATCGGAAGGAGGGGAAGCTCAGAGGATGGAGTTGTTTACCAATTAGCTTGACCTTTTCCAGTTCACATATTTACAGTGACTCACTAACTGGCATGTGCTGGGGTTTTTAATCTCCTTGAAGTCTTATGACCACTAACAAATTGCATCGTATCCAAAGCAATTATTACTGTTTGGTTTTATGTTCTTTCCTTACATAGCCCTCCCCACATGTGCACAGGTCAGCACCTATCCTGGCTCTTCCAACCTCCTTCAGGGGGACACAGGTCACATCTCTTCAGGGAGACATTTTTAGGGTCATGACATCTTCCCTTTTTTGGGACTTTGAAGTTCAACATCTGCAGAAAGTTGAAGAATGCGATGGCTTAAAGAGAACACTTGTCCCAATAGGAGCAGTGGTTTATACAGGCAGAATGGATAGAGCTGTTCCCAAGTGCCCTGGAATCTTTGGGGACATTCAGTAAAGGTCATGTGGATGACAGCTCTTAACTTCTATCTGGCAACACACATTGCTGTGTTTACAAAACGCCTTAATATTGTGGCAGTTCCTCCTCAGAGAGCGGGGTTCCCCTCTGATCCAGGGGACTTTCTTGCCTAACTTTATGACAACTATGCACTGGAGTTTGCTTTCCTTCTCCAGTATGTCTGTTAAACTTGCTGTGTCTGTACCATAGCACAAGGTGAGATTTTTTGTTTTTCTTACTGTTAGAGTGCATAAATGTGCTGCAGGACCACCTGTGAAAAGCAGCTCTGGAAGAGTGGGGCTGAGCAAGTTCTAGAAGCAACCCTACAGAGAGGTTTTTATTCTTATTCTGTACAAGTAGATAGCACACATACTTCTTCTGAATCTTCTTTTTCTCCTTTTGCGTGCTGCAGTCCTCAAGTAAAATTGATTAGCAAGTGACAGCATCAGACTCCTTGTTGAGGTGGGACTGTGTTGCCTTGCTGAGCTGTCCCAGTGGACACTCCATTGTGATGCTGGTTTGGCAGTTTTGTCTCTTGTACCCGCTGCCTTCTCATTCCTTCTCTCTCTTTCCTGTAGGCTACCCTGCAGTTCTGTGTGGTGAAGCCCCTTATGGCGATCAGCACAGTCATCCTTCAGGCCTTTGGCAAGTACCAGGATGGTGACTTTGAGTAAGTTTATTTGTCTGGCATGTAAGGCTTGGCTGCCCCTTCTCTGCCAGGCTTTGCTTCTGGTCTGTGTGTGTGTGCTGGGCAAAGAAAAGATGGGACAACATGGGCAGTTTCATGGTTTTTCTACCTGGGTTTGGGGAAGGGAATGGAATGGGGAGGCAGGAAGGAAATGGAGTCTTAGAACTCTCCAGTGACAATGGCAAGGGGAAAAGTTCATGCTGAAATTTCAAGCATTTGTACATCTTCTCTTTTCAGTGTAACCAGTGGCTACCTCTATGTGACGATCATCTACAACATCTCTGTCAGCCTGGCACTCTATGCCCTCTTCCTTTTCTACTTTGCCACACGTGAGCTGCTCAGTCCCTATAGCCCAGTCCTCAAGTTCTTCATGGTGAAGTCTGTCATCTTCCTGTCCTTCTGGCAAGGTGAGCTGCGTTTCCCTTCCCTTGGTAGGCACGAAGAGCTCTCTGCAGGGGCTCAGACACAAGAGTTGATAGAGCAGATGTTGATTAATAGACAGAATGTCTCTCTGTATTCTATTTGTTTTATAGTTATTCTTTGCTTTTCTCTGGGAAACCTGTTTTGCTCATTTTCATTTTGGTTTATATGTTCCTGAATCTTCACTATTCCTGTGTGTGCATGTGCACAAGAATATCTACCTGGCAAAATCAGCTGATAGGATGAAGAGTACTCTGCATTCCTGAAACACTCATAAAGCACAAGCTACCAACATTTTATCTGTATGCTGCCATTTTTTTGATTAAAGCAGCACATCTAAAAATTTTTAGTGCCTTTTTTACTGCTCTATAAATAAAATTTTAACGGTATGTTTGTGATGTTTGTGAAGCAGCAAGCTGGCTGAATGTGGTGTAAACCACTGCTGAGAGGACATTCAGAATTCATACACACAATGCAGAGGCACAGCCGGAAAGTTGAAATTCCACGTAAGCTTAGTGCTTCTGACTAATTGGCTCTAAGCATTTCCCTGTTCAGTGCCCTACTTAGGTTTACTGAGTTGCACTTTAAAGACTAATTGAGTAGGAACTTAGGTGGAATTTAAGCTGTTGGAGTATGGCCCATCCTCCCTGTTTACAGACAAACCAATAAGCTGTCTAGTTTATCATCTTGAGCTATTTAGTCACACACTTTCTGTCTCTGAAATTCTTTGGCCACTAAGCTATGGACGTGGAGAAACCTCTTTTTTACAGTGGTGTGTCAAAAACACTAACATGCTTAAATGAAGTTCTGTTACTTCAATTTTTGCTCTAGCTAGTGGAGGTGCTGATGTTGCAAATTGTGGAATATATTTGATCTTTGTACACTTTCAAGTCTAATCAACAAGAAAATATATTTAATCCTCGAAACAGCAGCTAACAAACAAGCTCCAAGTGATGTCAGAAAGACAAATTATTTGACAGTAGAATTGCCTTGTTAGGGTTTAGGGCTCAACATGTTCCAGTGATCTCAGACCTCAGGGAAGGTTCACAATGCTTGGGAAGAAGGATGAACCACAAACAGTGGGCACAAAGAATGCAGAATTAACGAGCCACAAGGACATTTGGCAGAACACCCAAGATAAGGAAGAAAGCAATGAAGACAACTCAGCAACAGTGCTGAGTCAGCTCTGACTGGGTAAAGAGTAATTCTGGCAGGGGGAGATCACGGCCCAAGAAACCACGGACTTGAAAGGAGAGAGAGGCTGAGCTTGCAGACTAATTAGCATCAGCAGTGAGAGGATCGTTAACCAACAGAAGACAGAATGTTAATTAAAAAGAGAATGAGGTAATTTTTAGCCAAGGAACATTAATGCCTTCGTTTGCTAAAATGTATGAATAGCAAAAAGCTTTGGTAGTCGTTGCGCTGGCTGCGTGGATTTGCCACCCAGCATCCCTTTCTGTGTAGAACTGTAAATAAGTCAAACACCTCGACGCTGTGCGTGGATTGGTCTCTTGCAAACCATGTGAAAGAACCTATTTTGGGACAACACTGAGATGACAGGAGTGCTTACAGAAATACCCGACTCGTCTTACCCTTTTGGACTTCAGTCCTGCAGCAATCAGTTCCACTGTTTATGCATTAGTTGAGAATAGAAGAGGATGAGTGTTTGAATATTCTTTGCTTAAATGTGTTTGTCTCATTTTATTCCTCCTTTCTCTGTTGTTCAAGTGACCGTAGGTGGGTGCATGCAGCTCACTGTTTGTGGTTCCTGTGGTAAGTGGGGTTGGGTCTA
This sequence comes from Climacteris rufus, assembly GCA_013398175.1. NCBI lineage: Eukaryota > Metazoa > Chordata > Aves > Passeriformes > Climacteridae > Climacteris > Climacteris rufus. The sequence goes on along the minus strand of VZRZ01005607.1, from coordinate 243,331 downwards.
GGACATACAGACAGCACAGACAGCTATTTCTGCTCTTTGCAGTTGCTGTGAGATCATGTTTTCTGCCTGTTTACATGAACTTGTTGCTTTGTTTAGGGATGCTGTTGGCCATCTTGGAAAAGTGTGGTGCCATCCCCAAAATCCACTCTGCTAATGTGTCTGTGGGTGAAGGCACAGTAGCTGCTGGGTATCAAGACTTCATCATTTGTGTGGAGATGTTCTTTGCAGCCATTGCCCTGCGCCACGCCTTCACATACAAGGTGTATGTGGACAAGAGAATTGATGCCCAAGGTAGGAAGTATGCAAGTGCATATGGTTTGTTTCTTTGGTAGTGAGACTGGGTGGAGACTGGTCCCTCAGGCAGCCAGCACACTGATATGACTCCCAACCTGATAGCTTGGAAAATGCCACATCCCCTCCTCCATGATGTCTGAACAGATGCATTGTGCAACGTCTCTCTGGGGCAGAAACCTTGCCTGAATTGCACTGTTCCCTTTTCAGTTCCCCAGTGTGCCACCCACGACAGCTTGTTGCAGACCTGAGGGCTGTAAGAAGTTGCATTGTTTCAGTAGAGTGGGTTTGTCCTTCTTCCTGTCTCCCCAAAGGGGAACTCCATTGCTCCAGATTGTGCAACAGACTGGAGGCAAGAGGGACAGGGCCTAAAACAGGCTCTGTTTTGAATCTGGCTTGGGAAGATGGGGCTGTGCTTTGGCAATATGTTTGTCACAGAGGAGGAGGAGAATCTTCCTGTAATGACTTTGTGAGGGCTGGGTTGCTAGAAGGAAGATTGTTATTTTGGGGAAGAGGAAGATGGATGTTATCTTTGGGAAAAGGGGGCTTTTCTGCCTAGTCTATGCAAGTACATTCAGTGTTTTCCAAATAAAGGGATTCCTTCCTGCTGGGGGAATCTGTGGTGAGGTGTGGAAAGATGGCAGCCCTTGGGCAGTGTTGCTGTAGATGACCCCTCCGTCCCAGTCAGCCCCAGAGGTTTTGGAAGGACAGTGGTTCCAGTGGGGGGAGATGAGATCTGTGGGTGATGAAGGGGTAAACTGCTGGTTAGTACAGTGGGGAATGTTTCGGTGGTGGGCCTTGTTCAGTTCTTGTTACTTCCTCTTTCTCTGTCTCTGTCTCTCTCTCCTCTTCCTTTTATCTCTCCCTTGCTTTGGCCACTGGTCCCTGATGCAGCTGTTCCATCATATGGGCCATACGGTAGGTACAGCATGCTTTGTGTGTTTGTCTCAGTTGGTTTTTAGCTGGGATGCTGCTCTCTCCTGATACCCAGCCTGCCTACAGCCTGCCCTGTCCCCTGTTCCCCTTCCCTTGTAAGTCTGTAACTGGGCTGCCTCACACAGCTGCTTTGGGGCTGTCTGGACTATGAGCAGTAAAACAGCTGTGTGGGCAGTAATCTCTAGCTTTGGAGCGTTTGTGTCAGAGCTGTGGGAATCTCTCTCCAGAGAGTTGCACAGGCTCTCAAAGGAGCTGCTTTGTGCTCTCACCCCAGCCTCCCTTCGCTTTCATAATTGCCACAGATGATCAGCATGCTTTGGTTCTCTGGGGAGCTCATCCCCAGAACTGAGCAGAGCCAGGGGTCTGCGCTGGAAAGGGAACATAGAAGCCATGAAAAGTGGCAGCTCCTAGAAGGAGAGACAGCTTCCGTCTGTGCTCAGCTTTTGTGTGGGACATTCTCCAACTGTTGCTTCCTTCGTGGTATCACCATGACACTTGGGGTGATTCTGCCTTTAGTACTGCCTGTTCCCCTCCTTTCCTTACTTTGTGCTGCTTTCCACTCATATGATGTCTTTCCCGTGGGCACTTTGATACCACCTAGCAGTTGTAATTTCCAGTAAGTGGAATGCCACATGCCATTTCTCCTGTATTTTTAGAATTTCCTTAGTTTTTGTCTTCTGAAAGTGTTTAGAGGAGCACCTCCCTACCTGACTGTATTGCACACCCAAGCCAGCACCAACAGTGTGTAGTGGAGGTTGTCACTGTGGGTATGTCCCATTCTCATGGTGTGTCCCCCATTTGTGCTGTGGTGAATTCACTTGGCTCACTGTGTCTGGGTTTAGGAGCACCACTGGTCAAACTTGACACCATTTGTGCAGCATCTCCTCGGCAGCTGCTTAAGGAATTCTGTAAGACACCGTCTGTGGGATCTAGGATTGCTTGTTCCCTGTTGCCCTTCCCTTCATGTTAAGGGGGGTGGGGAAGGCAGCAGTGTTCTTCACATGTCCCTTCCTGTCTTACCCAAACAGGTCGCTGTGCTCCCATGAAGAGCATCTCCAGCAGCCTCAAGGAGACCATGAATCCCCACGACATTGTCCAAGATGCCATCCACAACTTCTCTCCAGCCTACCAGCAGTACACCCAGCAGTCGACGCTGGAGCACGGCCCGCCCTGGCGCAACGGCAGCCACGTTATCTCGCGCTCCCACAGCTGCTCCGGTGCCCGTGACAACGAGAAGACCCTCTTGCTGAGCTCCGATGATGAATTCTAGGAGGGGAAATGGCCAGCACAGGCTGTTATTTTCCTTCTTTTTTTCTTTTTTTTTTGTTTTTTTAATAATTTATTAAAGCAGAAACACTCAAGTCATATCACTTCCTAGAGAGTAAAGATTGCAGAAGTGGGCGCTTCCCATTAGCTTTTGTGGGTATGGACACAATGAGCAGTGTGGAGGTGATGGAATGGCTGGGACTCCATGCTTGAGCCCATTCCTTACAGCAGCAATCAAATTGAATTAATTCAAGCAAAGCTCCAGGGCTTGGGGCTCTGGCTTCCTACACCTGCCCAGCTTGGTGTGGAGCATGACTGGCCAGAGCCAGGAGTTGTAGCCAGAAATGTTTTTGGTTTTGCTTCCAACAGGACAACATGACTGCTTTCTATTTCTTTTCCTGAATGGTTGTTGTAGGCACAGTTTTCTCCCCAAGTCCCTGGTACTGACATCTCTGTGATCCTTGGGAAATAGGATGGGGATGCAGCCATAAGCATTCCTGAGGACCAGACCAAAGATGGGTCTTTCTTTATAGCCATTGCCTTGAATGCTAAGTAAGGAACGTCTGTTCCCACCCACCTGAGCACCTGGTTGAGTCCTTGAGTCACTTGAGTGAGCGAGGGGAAAAGGACAGGACTTTCTTCATGTTCCTCGGCTGCCTGCATCCCCCTGATTGCCATCAAAACTCGTTGAAGCTCAGTGGGGATGGAATTACCTTTTCACAAGGGCGGATTTTTTTAATCACCAGGTGTCCAAGCTTCCCATCTCCCTGGTGTTCCTGTGGCAAGAAGCCTCCCTGGAACATCTGTCTCCTGCTAACAAGACTTGAGGACTGGCCATGATAGGTGGTGGAAGTTTGTAGAGCTCTGGCCCCTTCACCACTCTTTGGCAAGGGAAGACACGTAAACACAAAACCAGTTTTTGTTCTCGTTTCCTGTCCCCCAGCATCACATCTGCCCCTTTAGAGGTAGCTGCCAGAGCAGGTCCTGGTCTCTCACAGGTGGCTGTACCCATGCTTGTCATCACTGACTTTCCCTGTGAGCCACAGAAGTTTTGTCCCTAGGCTGGAATATTCAGGAAGGAATGTTGCACACTCCTTTGTTTTTTATCTCCATAGCTGTTCTGGACCAAGCTGGAGCAGACCTGAAACCTGACATGACCTGGCTGGTCAAATTTTCCCCTTTTGTTTTCCCAGCAGCAGTTGCTGCTGCTGCTGCACATTTCACAGGCTCTGCTGCACCTGCAGTGCTGTCAAGGGTGGAACCAGTGTCTGTGAAAGTGGGAGAAGCTTTTTCTTGCTTCTCTTGGGTCTTGAATGAGCCCATGGGTACTAGTGGAGCCAGAATAAAAGTGATCCCTCTGTAGATGTATCTGGGGACCAGGAAATGCCTCTTGCTTGCTTAAAAATTATCTAGGGGAAGAGTGGGCAGCACTGAAGTGCTGCAGCTGAGATGCTCCTATCTGCAAGCAGGAAGCAAAATTGAGAGACTGGAGTGAGCTGCTGTGTTCAGCTGTAGTTTCTCCCTTCCTCTCCCACTTGATGCCTCCCCTGCCATCAGCAGACCACTCTGGTTCCAGATTGCCCCTCCTTGCTCTGCTAGGAGAACTGGAGTCTGGTTTACTGCCTGGAGTTTACCTTTCCCTTTGTTCCTAATCCATCTGCTTGTTCTTGGAGTGTCTCAGAAGCGACAGTGAGTGAAGAATGCCTCATTTCCTCAGCACCTCTGCCCAAGCCAGGCAAAAGGGCTTGAAGAGAGGCAGGTTTGCTCCCTGCTGTGAGGATAAGATAGGAAAAAGCTTAAGGATAGCATCTCCTCCTGCACTCATGTTTCTGGGGGGTGGTGAAGCAGGTAAGAGCAATGGCACTGACTGCTGAAGGAGCTGGAGGCAGGGTCAGTGGATCCAGCAGCTTCTCTGCTTCTGGATTTCCCCATTCACAGACATCCTGCAATGCCATGCTGTTAGTTACTGCTTTGCCTAGGTCTGGCTGCTTAATTAGACATGCAAACGCACTCTGGCAGGCTTTGTGTGGGCTTGGTGTAAAACTTCCTCATGCATAAGCTGCCTGGAAAGCAGGGCTGAAGGTTGAATGGGCTTTCCTTCCGTCTTCTGTGGCTTTGATTAATAGTCCTTTAGTGTGAGATACTTACGTTCAAGTTACCATCTCTTAGCAAAGTGGCTCATGGGACATGATCCTGTCCTCCTCTTTCTTTGCACTTGCAGGGCTTGATGATGTCCCAGTGTCACTTGGTGACTGTCACCAGTCTTTGTTGCATTTAGGTGGCTGAAATCTGACATCTGTGTGATTGCCCCATTGACCATGAAGGTGGTCCAGGCTTAGAGAAGCATTACTTAGAACTTATTTTGAAATGTCTCCTGCATATATATGCTGTGCAGCGGATCTGGATATTCTCAAAGCATCCTGTGTGTAATGGTTTCAAGTATAACTTCTGCACCGGCTGCCTTCGGAGGAGCCTGGTGAACTAGTACCCAAACAACAGCCAGCTGCCCTACTTCATAATTTTATATACGTACATGTTTTTTAACACCATACAAAATCATCCATCACTGTGCTTCCTGCTCTCCCTCATGACAGGCAAGTGCCAGAGCAAGCACCAACTCTGAAGCCACTTTGGGTTGGAGGAACAAATACAAGATCCAGAGTGTGAAACCAAGAAGGCCAAGGCATCTGTGGTCTTGCAGGTCTGCTCATGGTAGCCCAGGGCCCCAAGAAATTTGATGGTTCCAGGAGCAGGCCCTTGGAGCTGCTCCCCCTCACCTGCTTCCGCTCTCCTTCCTTCCTTCCTTTTTTGTTTACCGTGTAACATACCCATGGGATTTGTTTATTATTTTTCCATATAGAGTAGTTCTTTGTATATAAATTACTGAAAAAAAAAGTATGATAAATAAGACAGAGTCACCTAGTTTTGTACCTATCGTGTTTAACTGATGTGAGCTCAGCGACAAGCCGCTCTCTATTTTGGTCTTTGTGACGTTATACTCCGCGGAAATGAGCAAATATGATGACAAATAAAAAATATAGAGATAATATAGATTGTACTTAAGCTGCCTGTGTGTGGTGCTGTCTGGATGACTTCTGAGCTGATTTTGAGTTTTTCCTCATTGCAGAGACTAAGGCTTGGTGGGTCAGGATGTGTTGCCCTCTTCTGAGGAGGAAAGTTCCTTGTGTCTGTGTAGGAGCTGATGGAGGAGCATCACTGCAGCACCCTGAGCTGAGACACCACTGATGGCCCAAGGCAGGAGCCAAACCCATGTGTCAAAAACCTGGAGTAGAGATGAGTCCTTCCTCGTGAGCTAAGTGTGAAACACTTGTGCGAGAGAGGGTGCTGCTCTCTCTGACACGGGCCCCAGTGAACAGTGGCTCTGGGCTTTTCTTTCGTGAGTGGCATTTGGGGCTGGGGCTCTTTGCAGTGGCAGAGGGAATGGGAATGTCAGACCCCCAAACCATCCTGACTGCTGCAGCCTGCTATGAACCTGGCCCACCAGGGCATCGGGAACATGCTCATGACTTCCACCTCAGCTCTGAGGAAGGGTGGCTTTTCCGCACAGGGAGGGCTCTTCCCAGTAAGGTGCCTGCCACGCTTCCTTCCTTTCTGCCATCCACAGACAGTTCAATGCTTTGCTCCTTGCTGTTCCCAAGTAAGGCAGTGAGGTCACTCAGCAGGGAAGTTTTTGGGCACAGCTGCCCTGACTGCACCTGCCTTTCCTGCATCTGGTCCAAGGACAGCCTGGAGAGAATTTTTGTAGTGGAAAGCATAATCTTTCCCAGGAAAAGCTGATTTCAGCACAGCTGAACTACTCCTGAAAGCAAGTGCTTTCGGGAGTGATATTGAGCATTAAGCTTTCTATCTGAGCCCTTTTCTTTCAGCCTATAAATCTGTCTTTGTCCTAAAAAGTCATGAGCTGTCCCCCATCCCATCTTTTTTGGGCACATTCTTGAACGTGTCCTGTAGCAAAGCTAGAGGGAGCCAGAAAACCTGGTCTCACTGAGACACAGCTCTGTCCCAAGTTCAAGAATGACTAAACACACTCTTGCTGTGGAAAAAAAAAAGAACTTGCTTTATTTGTAAAGTCTACAAAATACAGAGGAGTCGGGTAGGACACATACTGTAAGTCAGAAAATAAATAAGTTTTTTTTTTTTTGCTCTATATAAGTATAAGATAAAATGTGATTTGCATATATAAAATATAAAGTACAGCTCTGTACCAACATCCTGGCTGTGCCGAGAGGCGGAATGGCAAAGAGGACGTGAAAATAACTTATGTTCGTGCAATAAATAAACCCAAGAGGAGTTGGGGTGGGGGATGCCAACCACAGTGCCCCATCCACGAGTGGCAGGCACCTCTCTACAGGGAGGAAGGGAGGCTGCAGCCGAGGGCGGCTGGCGTGGCAATACCCAGGCAGGAGCAGAATGGAGGGGCAGGGGAATCATTGACAGCAGCAGATCCCGAGATGGGTCTGCCTTCTGTTACCTCCCCTGTGCTGCCTGTATTTAGCAAACCCAGCTCTTCTCCAGCCTTTCAGCCTGCTCAAGAGCCGGTTGTCCCACACCACTCTCCAAGCTGGAGGAAAACCAAAGGGAGGAGCCTACCTGCCTGCCAGGCAGCTCCCAGGAGCAGGGATGCTCTCCGCCCCCACTTCCCACCTCCTGCACCTCCACCCCTCTCTCGAGGGCCAGGAGCACCTTTCCGTGGGCTTTGTAGGCGGTGGGGCACCAGGGAGCACTTGGTGGGGCCGTACAAGCTGGCCTGTGCTGAGCAAAACAGTGTTTATCTCTGCTCCAGCTGCCTCCGCTTCCTTCCTGCCGGTGCTGCTGCGTTTCAGACACCCGGCCAGGCAGAGTGTGCCGTCAGCAGGAAGAGGCGTGAAGGATGTGCGTGATAGAGAAAGATAAAACAGCACCACTGATTCTCCCCTTTGCAGGCTGACCCATTCATGTCCCCCAGTTCTCCCTTGCCCAATCACTGTCCCCTCTGGGGTTCCCCAGCACCACAAGCTGCCACAGTGCTTTCTCATTCCATTCACCCTTACCAGGCATCAACCTGCAGTCACTTTCTCTTCCCCTCTGACCTGCCAACCTTCCCTTGCCATCTGCATCCCCAGAGAATCCAGACATGCTGCCACCTCCCCCCCTACTTCAAGTTGTGTGCCCAATGCTGATACCCTTCTCTTATGCCTTCTTCCCCTGTGCTGCAAAACCTCTCTCTCCTCTCTTTCCTCCTCTCTGGCACATGCTCTTAGGACTGCCTGGCCCACATTCAGCTCTCCCATGCCCTCTCACAAGAAAAGAGGCACTTGATGTTTTCCTGCCAGCTTGGAGCCGGGGGATGCTTCCCCACTGCTGCCTGCGTGGGCCCACGCTCTCCTGTCTGCACCCCCAAGAGGGGAGGGGGCTGTGGGGGCCACCGGTGGGGTCCTGTCCTTCACCCCAGCACCCACATAGCAGCAGCCCTCCCTACACAGGGGAGCTGGAGGTCAAGGGATGGGAGAAGGAGGATTTTGGGCACAGGTCCTGGCAGGGAGGAGGTCAGGGAAGGGCTAGGAGGCAATTCATGGGGAAGGTGCCCCGGGGAAGACTGTGCCCAGCCGGGGGAGGGAGGCCAGCACTAGGAGTAGGCGGCCTGGTTGGTGCCAGACTTGACGATGGTGATGACACTGGCGGTGGCCACCTTGGCAGGGGGCCCGTGGGTGGCCACAGTGCGCGCAAAGCCCTGCAGGGCCTCGTACTTGCCGCGGAGGGTGTCGAGCTCCAGGCGCATGGCAGCGTTCTCCCGGGCCAGCTTGTCCACCTCCCACTCCAGCTCCATCTTCTGCTTCTGCAGCTCTTCCTTCTGGCAGACGCGCTTCACCCGGCAGCTGGCAGCATAACCCCGGTTCTTCAGCGTCCGACGACGCTGCTTCAGCCTCGCCACCTCCTCCTTGGAGAGGCCCCGCAGGTGGTGGTTGAGCTCCCGCACTGACAGCCCCATCAGCTCCTCATCCGACAGCAGTGGAGTGTTCTCCCCCAGCTCCCGCTTCACCTGCCAGAGAGAGGGGTTGTCTGAGACCTCCAAAACCAGCCCTCTGACTCCCAAGTCCCTGTTCCCACTGGTGCTCACCTTCAAAGCTTTGCTGGAGAGCCCGTCCGCAGCCATCCTTCCCTCACGCTGGCCCTGCTGAGCAGCCAGGAGAAAAGCCGGTTACTGCCAGCCCCATGTCCCTCACCTCAGAACAGAGGACACCGGCCCTGCTGGTCCTCTGTCCTCTGTCCGCTGCCCACATCCCCCCCACCCCGGGCCGCATGACTCATCCCACTCCTTTTAAAAAAAGTACGTAGTAATAGTATTAATAGCAATGATGACTGCAAGCAATAATAATAATGGGGCAAGGATGCACTGCCGTCCCTCCTTCATCCCATGCCGAGATGTCTGGGATGCTGCTCTGCCCAGGGGACCACAAACGCCCAATCCGGCTGCTGGGAAGCCAAGGCTTTCCGGAGGGTAGGAAACCCAGGCGAGATCCGCCCGAGGCTGAAGGGAAAGTAAAAGCAGCAGCCCCACGGAGTGACACGGTGGCGAAATCACCCAGCCGGGACCCGTGTGGAGCTGCCGCCCCACCGCCCGGCGGGAGCACCGCGGGTCGCGGCGCAAGGGTCGGGTGTCCCCGGGTTCCGGGGGCGAAGGGTCGGGGCCACGCAGCGCGGGCGGGTGAGAAGCGGCCGCCCCGTGATTCAGCAGCCCCGGAGGGAAAGTCACGGAAGCGGTGCCTGTCCCCCCGCCGGTGGCCGGTCCCTCTCCGTCCCTGGTTCGGAGAGAGAGGAGGGGCCCGGGACCCAGGACTGCAGCCCAGCAGCCTCTCCCCACCTCGCGGAGTCCCGTCTTCGTTAGGGGAGCCCTCGGAGGGACGAGGGGGGCCAGGACGGGTCCGAGAGCGCCCCGCGAGGGATGAGGGGCTGGAGGGGGGCAGCGGGAAAGGTGGAGCCGGGGCTGCTGGAAGCTGATGCAATCCGGGCCGGGGAGCCGCCGCCGGAGCCGGAGAAGCGGCGGCGGATCCCTCCAGGGCGGTGGCCGGGAATTGGGAGGGAAGAGCGGACGCCCCAAGCGCGGACGGCCGGCCCCCCCCGTCCCGTTCCCTCCCAGCCCGAGTCCCGGTCCGGATCCCCGCCTTCGGCNGCCCCCCCCCCCCCCCTCTCCCGGCCGCTCCGCGGGGCCCGAAGCCGAGGCGGGAGCGGAGGGGTCGCCCCGGCCGGCGCTCACCTGGCGGCTGCGCTGGTCCCGCGGGGCCGCTGCCGGGTCAGGGCGTCGGGCGGCGCCTCCAGCCCCGCTCCCCGCGATTACTCACCCGCGGATTCTTTTCATTCATAAAAACACAGTCATGCGGTGACGTCACCCTCGCCGCGCCCCCTCGCCTCTGCCGCCGCGCGGGGCGGCCGCTGCTCTTAAAGCGCCCCGGGGTGCCAACCCTCCCCGCACGCTGCCAGCGCGTTAAGGCCACCGCGGTGTGAATGCAGCCACGCTCCCACAGCGCTGCGTTCAGCCCGAATTTAAGGATGACGCGCGCCCGGTGAACGGCCCTGCCGGGAGCAGAACACGGCGTCAAAACGGGCCACTGCTGCTTTAAGAAGTGTGGCCACACCCCTGTCGCCCCGCCCCTCACAAAGATGGCGCCTCCCGCCCTTCCGCCCGCCTCCCCGAGTTGGCGGCGG
>VZRZ01005607.1:184723-233055 GCA_013398175.1 Climacteris rufus | reverse complement strand
CGCTGGCGGCGGCGCGCGGGGGGCGCTGGGGTCCCGTCGTGCTTTGCCCGGCGCCATCCCCGGACCCGCCCACGTCCTCGTTCCCGGCCCTGGGGTGTCGGCCCGGCGGCGCTCCGGGTGCTGGGGCACCCCGTGCGTGGCAGGGCGGGGGCCGGGCGGAGCCTGCGGCCGCGTTTCCCTCGGGAGAAGCCGCCTGGGGCTCTGGGAAGATGCAGTTCTTTGGGCGGCTGGTGGACACCTTCAGCAGCGTCACGCAGATATTCAGCAACCCGTACCGCGTGAGGGAGGTGCCGGCCGCCGAGTACGCCGGGCACACCTGCCTGCGGGAGGAGGGCAGGGTGGCCCTCTACAAGAACAGCCTCGCTCGCTCCTGGGACTGCCTGCTGGTGAACCCCCAGAGCCCGCAGGTCGCGTTCCGGTGAGTGACGGACCTGTAGCGTTCCCTGCTGATGGGGCAAGCCAAAGACCGCAAATTGCTGATGTCGAGGCGGCGGCTGTGGGGTGATGTGTTGAAGCAGCAGATGGACTGGGAGGGGTGGGAGGCCCGTGCGTGTTCTGGTGGAGGAGTTGCCATCGAAACAGCTCGTGGAAGCAGGACAGGGTCCAAACGCTGTGACAACAGGCAGCTGTGAAATAGTTCAGGGTATTCCTAAGTGCATATACACTTCTGCTCGTACCTGTTGCCGGTTCAGCATCTGGAGCATGTCATACTAGTCAAACCCAGCATTTTTCAGGAAGGGCAGATGTTCTCTGACAACGAAGTAGTCTCCGTGGTTCCCTTGGAACAAGCATGACACTAGTTTAGGAAGAATAGGAAAGTTCCCAGCGCTGCTGTGTGGAGAAGAGCTGTTTCCCTCAGATACAGGGGACTGGCGTTGTTCCTTTGAGCAGGACCAACCCTGTGCTTGCCTTTTCTCCAGGCTGTTCCAGCTGGACAACGAAGCAGATGCCCTGGTGTACTTTGAGCAATATGCCCGGCAGCTGCGCCCTTTCTACGAGAGCTCGTGCCAGCCCTTGTCCCTGGAGGAGCTCCAGCAGCTCAGCGACTGCCTCCGCAGCCACCCCAGCTGGTCCGCGGCACACGTGGCTGTGGAGTTCGGCCGCCGGGAGAGCTTCCGGCACAACCACATCCTGAGGCAAGGAGCGGGGGTCTCTGGGGGGCTTGGTGCTTGGAAGGAGCTCGAGAGGGCAGGCTGGGCTGTATTAGAGTACCCCTTCTTCGCCGTGGTTGGCAGGGTTCAACCTGCTGCTGCAGAGCCTGGAGCTCTGGTGTTTGAGGTAAAGATTGAAGTGTCCTGCTGGAGACACTAGTTAGGTTACTGCAGCCCTAGCAGAGCTGATTTTTGGAGGGCTTTGTAAGCCACGAGATTGAAGGTACAGTAAGACTGTCTGGAAGCAGCTTTTGGCCACAAGGCCTTGCTCTCTTTTCCTGGGGAAATTCTGTCGTGGTGTCACCCCAGCCAGCAGCCAAGCCCCCCACAGCCGCTCACTCCCTCCCCCACCAGAGGGAGGGGGAGAGGGTTGAAAGGGCAAAAGATAGAAAACTTGTGGGTTGAGATAAAGACAGTTTAGTAGGGAAAACAAAAGCTGTGCACACAAGGAATTAAATCACTGCTGCCCACAGATAGGCAGGTGTTCAGCCCCCTCCAGGAGAGCAAGACCCCATCACACGTAGCAGTGGCTCGGGAAGACAAACACCATCACTCCAAATGTCCCCTGCTTCATCATTCTTCCTCCAGTGTTACATACAGAGCATGATGTCATATGGTCTGATCCTTTGGTTGGGATCAGTTGGGGTCACCTGTCCTGGCTGTGTCTCCTCCCAGCCTCCCACACATCCCCAGTTTCCTCATGGTGTGGAAGTAGGAAAAGCAGAAAAGGCCTTGGCTCTGTGTAAGCCCCACTCAGCAATAAAAAAACATCTCTATGTTATCAACCCTGTGTCCAGCACAAATCCAAAGCACAGCCCCATACCAGCCACCGTGAAGAAAATTAACTCTCCCCCGGCCAAAACCAGCACAAGTTTACCGATGATAGAGAGGACTGGTAAAGAGTTAGGGGAGGGCAAATGGCAGCATCACCACCAGGGTGCTGACTCCTGCCTTTCTTTAGACAGAGGGAGCTGATCCCATATGGAGGGCAGAAAAAGAAGCAGCATGTCAGAAAGAGAGAGGGCTGCTTGATGACCCTTCCCTGGCAAGAGGCCAGGCTTCTGTGAACCTCATGGTTTGCACCAGATGGGGCAGATGCAGAAGGTACCTCTGTATCAGCTCCTGGGGCAGCTGCACATCCTCCTCCTCCCTGTGGCCACTCCTGGGCCTCATGCTGAGTCCTGTGTTGCAGCTGTGTGAACAGCACGGACAGCGAGGAGGGCTGCACCCCGCTGCACCTGGCGTGCCGCAAGGGAGACATGGAGTGCCTGCTGGAGCTGCTGGAGTGCCACGCGCGCGTGGACATCACCGACAGGAACGGCGAGACTGTTTTCCACTACGCTGTGCGAGGGAACAACCCCCACATCATCGAGGTGGGAGCGATTCCTGGTCGGGGAGAAAGTGGGACCAGAAAGGGTTCTCTCTATGCTGTGAGGAGAAAGATGGGGAAACAGATGCAGATGGGAAGAGAAAGTTCCCTCTGTTGAGTTAATGCTTCAGCCTGACTTCAGCCTCTTATTTCTCCTCTTTACTGATGCTGTTTGATGTAATCAGGGTGCAGATTTCGCCCTGCACTGGAACAAGGATATTAAGCAAGTTTCCTCAGAAAGTGCCCTTCACTGCTATTTGCATCTGGCCTTCATCCTGCCTTTCCTCAGGCCCCTGGCTGTCCCCTCTCTCCTGTGAGCAGCGTGTTTGGTTTTGGGCAGAGAGCTTCTGTAGGGCAGTGTGTGTTCAGGCTGCCACGGGGGATCCTCTGTTGTCCACAGGCTGAAGGACAGTTTGGAGCTGTCCTGGGCGTTCCTGAGCTGCAGGACCTTCTGCCTGAACTGAGTGGCCTTGCATGGGGGACAGCGATCAGAGCCTCGAGGCAGAGACTCTCTGAAGCCAGAGGTGTTCTCAATTGCTCATAAGTGCTGGGCAGAGTGACAGGGTTTGTGAGTGTGTGGGTGGCCTTGCACATGGCTCCTGAGGCCTCTCAGCTCCCCAGGACTCACTGCAAGACTGAGACTGACTCTCCCCTACGGCTGCACCCCCAACATTTGCCCAATACCTGTTTTGACAGCTCTCCCTCCGTCTACCAGTCTGTGTTGGAGTTTCCTAATGCATGATGAGATAGGGGTGAGGATCAGGGCTTGGCATGCTGTGGAGTGGGCAGTTAGGAACTTTGTATTAAAAAGGTATCTTCTTTTTTATTTCTCTGATGGCATCAACTTGGCTTGTTGTTACACAAATACTTCCAGGTCTGATCTATCTCATTTGTTTCTTTTCTCTATTAATTTGTTGCTAAACCAGAGAAAAGAAGCTAAATTCCCACTTTTCATGTGTGCACCAGGGTTTGCAGGGTTTCCCCAGTACAGCAGTGGGATATTTTTGTACAACAAACCAGTCAGGTCTACAATGTAGAGGGAGCAGGGATGGCGGGGACAGGCTGTAGCATCATGAGGGGTTCCAGTGTTCCAGAGTCTGTCCTCAGAGCTCAGGAAGAGAGACAGTGCTCTTGCATGTTTGTCTGTCTGTTTGTTTATCTGCTGTCTCCTCTTTACAGCTCCTGGGCAAAACCCCCACTACTGGCTTGGACCACCTGAACCATGAAGGGCTGACTGCTCTGCACCTCGCGTGCCAGCTGGGCAAGGAGGACATGGTTCGGTCGCTGCTGAAGTGCCGTGCCAGCTGCAGCGTCGTGGGCACGCTGGGCTACCCCATCCACACAGCACTGAAGTTCTCCCAGAAGGGGTAGGTAGTTCTCCCAGAACACAGCTCTCCCTCCAGTCTAGGGCCCTGTGTGTTTGCTCAGCATTGTCCAAGACTGGAGCCCTTTCAGGGCTGTGCTCGGTAGGACAGATGTCTTGTGTAGTCATTGGCAAAAGAACAGGGAAGTGCTGGTGAAGGAAAGAAAGAAATGCTTTCAGAAAAGAACTTTTTTCCCCCGAATTAATATATTATTCAGCACCAAACCTCAGGAGAAAGACATAGATTTAAAAAAGGATGTTTGTGAAATGCTTTTTCTCAGAATGAACTGTAGATAGTGTTGTTAATTGCTGTACCTCTGTCTTTGAGTGCTCTGATCCTAATAAGCTTTCATTTCAAAGCCTAGTTTTTCCCATCTCCTGTAGGCCAGAGGTACTCTCGATTCTTAGTAACACACTTTGGAACTGTATCAAGAGAGGCACAATTTGTATAATACTTAATGTTCACAGAGTGCCCTACATATAGGGCTTTCAAGGCGATGCTAGCTCCTGGTAGCTAATTTTTCAGCATTTTAAAAAGTACTTCCCAGCATTAGAGACTCATTCACAAAGCCAAAATGTGCTTAGGTCACTGAATTGGCACTGGGGCTCCATTTCTTGTGCAGGGCTTGTTTGGTGGTGTTTCAGAGTGGAGAGCATATGCTTATTTTGTAAGTCTATCCACTCCACTTCGTAGGCACCAGATACTGGTCTGGTCACAAAAGGTGTGGTTTTTCACTCATAGGGAAGTACACAGATTCTTAATTTCAGCAAGTATTTAACTATTATAGTTACATCCACATGTTTCCATGGAAAGAGAGGAAAAGAGAAGAATTACTTTTCTCAGGTTTGGAGAGTTTCCAGAATTGCCATATTCCTGTATTAGAGAAGCACCCAGATGTTTCTCCACAACTTGTAATTTCTGCTCCCAACACTGTTTTACTTGTATGCTTCCTGCACTATGAAGAGCAGCAGGTGTTGCTGAGATGCTGCTGCTTCTGAAGGGTTTCCTGTTTTCCTCTGGGCAGAAAGCAGATGCTGATGTGAATGGAGGTCTTGAGTCAAGACAGCAGCCACCCATCCTGTCATCTCATTGTCTTCCCCAGGTGTGCCCAGGCCATCCTCGAGGCAGATGCCAACCAAGTTTGCTCCAAGGACCCGCGCTATGAAGCCACTCCACTGCACTGGGCAAAGAAGGCAGAGGTAAATGGAATCAATCCATGGTGTACACCTGTGCTGCTACCCAGCACCCAGTTAATTCCTCCTGTGGCTAACCTGCCCCTTTCTGAGTGCACAGCCCAGCCAGCAGCCCAGTGTTTGATTCTCTTTGCACTGTGCCAATCCATGCTGCTTGCCATGGGGTACAGAGCAGTGGAGCCTAGCAGTGAAATAAACTGGTGGGCTCATCCCTAGTGTTTCATCCATGGCTGTGAAACTGCCAGCTTTTCCTGTTTGTTGAGAAAATTGCAGCATTGTCCCTGAAGCACAGCTGCCCCTGGAGGGAGCTCTTTTCTCACTCCCTGCCAGTTTTCTGGGAGCAAACAGATCGATGCCTTAAAAACTGCAGGAGAAGTGTGAGGTAGGCACAGAGTGGTGGCATGTGTGTGAAAGTGGCAGGACGATGATATGCCATGCTGGAGCACCTGAATGATGCTTGTTGCAAGCAGAGGGCATTCCTAGAGCAGGACTCTTTTCCCTCGTGGAGTATCCCATTCCTCTCAGAAATGTCCTGTGTAGTTTCAGAGCAGACCTAAATTTGCTTGGCTTATAGAAAGAAACTCAGAAATCAAATATTTTTCTACCAGTCTGCAAGGATCCTGGCCTGAGTAGGAACTGGTTTTTACTCTGTTAGTCTCAGCCAGTCATTACAGTTGTGTGTCAATCCCAAAGCATCCACGAGCTCTAGTGAGATTGTGCAACCACCAACTGGTTCTGTGGACAGAAATCCCAGTGCTTGGAACAGTTCAGCTGGCATCTGCCGGACAACTGTATCCAGGCTAAGGCTCCCTCCTCTTCCCCTGCTTTGCTTGCCATGAGACCTGGATGGTTGGAGTGCCCAGGGGAGCGTGCTCACCACTGCTTTCTCTCTTCCTGCCATGGCCACGCTGGGCACAGATGGCGCGGCTGCTGCTGGAGTACGGCTCGCAGGTGAACGTGAGCAGCCGCACGGCCGACATGGCGCTGCACATCGCGGTGCAGCGCGGCCGCCTGGACTGCGCCATGGTGCTGCTGACGCACGGCGCCCACACCAACGCCCGTGGGCAGCACGGCAACACCCCGCTGCACCTGGCCATGAAGGTGAGTGTCCTTCAGGGTGAGTGTCCAGCAGGGGCTGTGGGAAGGAGAGAGGATCTTCTTGAAGGGTTGAGGCGGGGACAGACTCCTTTGAAACTCTGGCTGTTTCGTGTGGTGTTCCCTTGTGGGTGCTTTGGCTAATGAAAAGAGGAGGGAAGGAATGAGAAATCATGTGGTGGCTCTTGACTGAGCTTTCTCTTATCCCTTAGCATGACCACCTGGATATGATCAAAGCGATCATCGTGTTCGGAGGAGATGTTGAGATACCCAACGATTTTGGGGAGACCCCAGGGCTGTTGGCAGCCAGGAGCAGCAAAGGTGAGCGAGTATGTCAGTAGCCTTACAGGGTGAGTCCAGCATCCTTGGTGGCCAAAACAGTGTCTTGGGGAGAGGTGAAAACGTGCCACGTGTGGGTGATGCTTCTCCAACATGCTTTCCCAGCTTCTAGTCGCTCACAGAGTAGGCACTTGCTTTGCTAGTGGTGTAGGATTTGTATTAACAGCCCTTGATGAATTTCTCTTCTGTGACACACAGAGATGCAAGAGGAAAAGCTGGCATGCTCCCCCCTTTCAGGTCATGATGTCAGGCACTGCGGGCTCACAAGGGGATGATGTAGCACTGCTGAACTACCCAGGCACAAACAGACATGGGTGGTTCTTCAGGGGCAAGAAGTGTGTGGCATGCCCTTGAAGCTGCACAGCAGCAAGTACTCCTGCTGTGCACAAGTCCTGCTGCCTGGTGGTTGGGGAGACATACCTGGGATGTGTTTTTCCCTTCCCCAGGTCATCCTAGAGGTGTTGTAAGGGTCAGGCCTGCTGTGAATTTGGCAGAGCACGTTTCCCCATGGTGTGTGCTGCACTGATTCTCTTTCTGATCTGTAACTCCCCCTTCGTCACCTAAGGTGCGAACCGGAAAGTGCTCTTAGACCTGCTGCAAACGGTAGGGACCGAACGCTGCCACCCACCACCCAACCCTGAGTCCCCAGGCCTGGCACCATCGGCCGCCTCCTTCCTGGAAGGCCAGCCTTCCTCGCGGAGCAGCCTCAACAGCTTAGGTAAAGCCTTCCCTGGCCCTCCCTTCCTCTCCTCCCTTCTTGCTTCACAATGATGTCTCAGATCTCTTCTTCAGATGGGCCTGTCTGGGGACTGTCAAAGCTCTCAGTATCTGGTGACTCTGTTGTATCTCTGTCCTCATTCAGCTGTTGCAGGATCCCATCTCTTTTCTCTGCTTTTCCTTTGTGTGTATTCCAAACTCTTGTACTCAAAACTTCTGTTTTATAGACCTGACAGAGTGTAGCTCTGTAGAAAGGAAGACTGATTCCCTCACCTCTCTGGAAGAGGGAGCACTTACTTACCTGCATGTACTTTATCCGCTGGGTCATGTAGAGAAGGGGAGGTACTTGCTGGTCTGCCTTGAGGATCTCCCAGTGTTGTGCTGGGCACAAGGAGATTTAGAAGTGTCAAATCCTGGAGGCCAGCAGCTGGGAGAGGGAAGGGGTGAAACCTGAGGATAAGTCACCTTGATCACAGGGTTTGTTGTGCATAGGAAATGCCTACCTTGGGACATAAGACTGTGTAGTAGCTTGTGGTCTACGCAGCCCAGACTGAATAAGTGCATGGTCTATTCTAGGTGCAAGGCTTTCCACCTCCAGGGAGCTCCAGAGCTCAGGCAGAGGCAAAAGAAGGGTTTATGGAGTAGGCAGTGGGTGAGTTGACTTGGAGGGTCATGAGAAGAGCATGCAGGCAGCTGACATCTGCTTGTGGACTGCTTCCTGTGTGATTATGGTGGAAATTTCCTTTGCGAAGGCTCTTCTGTGGGGCTAGAGGACAACCCTGGAATATGTGTGTGTCACCACAAATCTCACTGGCTGCTTTCTTTTCATCATGGCCCAGTGAAGGCAGCCCCCACCCAGTTTCAGCTCTGATGCGGTGACAGAGCAAGACCCTTTTTTGTCATGGACTCTGGCCCTTGAAGAAACTCCTCACTATATCCATTGTCATCCACAGCTGCCTTCTGGCCTGGGCACAGGCAGGAATATGTAACTTCTCTCCCCTGTTCTTTCTTCTTTTGGTTTTGCAGGCTGGCTTCTCACCTAGCCTGGATCAGTGCCCCACACCCTGAGTGGCCTGGGTGAATGTCAGCTGAGGGGTAATGACAAGTCACCCTGTCCCCACAGCTCTCCTGCCTAGGTTACTTCGAGGAGTAGATTTAGGTTTTATCTTAACAGCTTGCAGTAAACTGCGTAGTGGGCACGCTGCTGGGCTCTGCCTTCTCTTTCACCCACTGTGCACATCATCTGCTTCTCCAAATCCTATGTCTTTGCCAGTGCATCTCCAGCTGCCTGCTCCAAAGGATGGTGCTGCTGTTCTTTGGTGCAGAGTTAAATTTGGGGGGTACCTGTTGGCTGTGGGTAGGATGTGTCTCCTGCAGGGAGCTTTATTGGGAAGGGAGTTGGATATTCGGTGGAAATCAGTTGCTGCACTGGTGGTCTCTAATTTATTTTCCTTCCTTTTGCATGTTCATGGTTCTCTAGGGTACAAGGACCTTCTGTATGTTTCCACAACGCTCGGACAGTTGTTGAAGGCACCAGATGTTGTGGACATGCCCAGTGAGGGTAGAAGAAAGTAAGTGAGGAACAGCTTCTGTCCAGGCTCCCGTGCAACTTGAAGGTGAAATCCGTGTGTGAATTTTCCCCTCCCACACCTGTGGGGGTGGCATCCTTAGAGCTCACATTGTTTCATATCCATTGACATTGCAGTTTTTGCCAGCATCTTGTGAGAAATCTCTGTTTCCATAAATGACTGTCCTGCCTGCAGCCCTGGAGCTGCAGTGGAGCCCGAGCTCAGCAGGTGAAACCCCTGCTCTGTCCCTCCCCTGTGCCACTGGGCACCCAACACTGTTTTGGCTTTGTGATTTCCCCATCTCCACACACTGCCCTGATGCTCACTCAGCTCCTCTGCGCTGTCTTGGCAGTGCCTGCACCTCATCCTGCATGGAGTGGAGGAGGGTTGGCACTGAAGTGCTGCTGGCAGGATTTAGGGCTGTCTGCTTTTTTATTTATGACACATCACCCAATACTGTGTAGTAAGGGACTTGGGTATGGTTTTGGCTGGTGACTGTCTCTGGTGTAGAGGTTAGAGGTGGCTATGCAAGAGCAAGGGATGTTGCACCAGCTCTGACAAGGCTTACTGGACGTGTCTTATTTGCACCTGAGAAAGCACTGCTGGATTTATTTATTCCGTGATTACGCTGTCTGCAGCAATCTACTTACTGGCGTAGCTTCCCATCCCCAAGGCCGTGTTCCCATGCAGTGTTCTGATTTGGAATCTGTCCCACAGCTCCCAATCATCTGTGTCTGTCTCTCTCCAGTCAGGACCGGCTCCTGTGCTTGGATGGAGGGGGCATCCGGGGCCTTGTGCTTATCCAGCTCCTCCTGGCTATCGAAAAGGCCGCGGGCCGTCCCATTCGTGAGATTTTTGACTGGATCGCGGGGACCAGCACTGGAGGGATCTTGGCCTTGGCTATTGTCCATGGTAAGGACATAATGGGCTCTTTCTCACTCCAGTGGACCAGAGTGTTCCTCTGTGGGGAGAGGGTGTGGGGTGGGAGCTGCCTCTCTGAGTCCTGGCTGAGATCTTTTCTGCCTGCCGAAGGAGGGATGTTCCTTAATGAAGGAAAGCCTAAACCTGGTGTTGCGCTCACTTCTCACATCTGCTGGCTTTGAGCAGCTTTCTGTGTTTTGGGAAGTGCATGGTGGCAGAGTTCAGTCTTCTTTTCTTCCTTTGCTCTCCACAGAGGCCTTAGAGCAAGGTGATTGACACATTCTGGTAGTGGGAAACTGTGCTCCAAGCTTGACCTTCCTCTGTAACCCTTCCTGGTCATGCTGCTGATGACTAAGCGGATGACAGGCAGCTTGGGAAGGGAATGGGTTTGGAAGTGATGCTTCCATCTCCTGCTTGTCCTGGAAAGTCCTGGCTCTGAAGTGCTGTTTGTTCTGCCTGCCTTTCCTCCCACCCCCTGCCCCTGCCCACACTGTTGCCCATCTCAGGGAAATCCATGGACTACATGCGCTGCCTGTACTTCCGCATGAAGGACATGGTGTTCCGGGGCTCTCGGCCCTACGAGTCGGAGCCCCTGGATGAGTTCTTGAAGAAGGAATTTGGGGAAAACACCAAAATGACAGATGTCCAAAAACCCAAGTAAGTCCTGCCTCGGGCTGTGCTGGTTGGTGCTGTCCTGCATGTGCTTTAGACCCGTCTCAGCAGAGATGGTCAGCTTCTCCTTAGAGCTTATCTGGAGAAGTGTGATGTGTAGACTGTTAAAACCATGAGTATTTCTTATTCTCTCATGTCCTCTTCCCCAGGGTTATGGTGACAGGGACCTTGTGCGACCGACAGCCAGCTGAGCTCCACCTTTTCCGGAATTACCCCGTGCCAGAGACAAAACAGTCCACTGAATACAAGACAACTGCATCTTTCAAACCACTTACTCAGCCAGAAGGTAGATGATGGTACACAGAAGTCCAGCTAGTTGGTTGGGGAGATTTCATCCCTCAGAGACAGATTTCTTGTTCTTCCTCCCATTACTCTAAAAATCAGGGTGTCCCAGCAATGGCTCATCCCTAGTCTTGACTTGTAACTAGGTCATAGTTACAAGATGGTTTCCTTTTCTCCCCCTCCTCCTCCTTTGGCTTCTCTTGTACCAGGAATAGGGGCTGGCTAGTGAGGTTCATGAGGAAGGGGTTTGCTAGAGGAGTCCTGCAGGAGCCAGTACCTTTCCCTGGGCTCTCACAGAAAAACACAGAAAAGCCATGGAACCAAAGCACGCAGCCCCCTCCAGCTTGCTGCCTTGTCTGGCACACGTAATTGGTTCACTATCAAAATAGCAGCAGCGAAGCGGATAGAGAGTGAGTTTGACCCAGGGTATGTAGAAAGTGGTGAGAACATCTTTTAAGGCCCTGCAAAGTCATCCTGTGCATCCGAGCAGAGGCCCTCCTTTTGGGAGAAAGAAACATAACTCCGTAGGCGAGGGTTTCCTGGGATTGCAAGCCATCCTGATCTGTGTTGGTGGAGGTGAGGTGCTTCTTGTGCACAGCAGAGTTGCTGCAAGAGGCCTTTTTCTCTCTGCCTCCCCAGAGCAGCTCGTGTGGCGCGCTGCCCGCTGCAGCGGTGCGGCTCCCACTTATTTCCGGCCCATCGGCCGCTTCCTGGATGGAGGGCTGCTGGCCAACAACCCAACCCTTGATGCCATGGCAGAGATCCACGAGTACAACAAGACACTGATCAAAAAGGTGAGGCAAATCCTAGCTCTGACTGGTAACTGGAGTGTTTCGGCCCCACTGAGCCTCTCTTGAAGTGGAAGTGGGTTTGGGAGTGGGTGCATCTTAGTGGATCAACAAGTTAGCAGTGTAGCACCCTAAAAGGAACTGTATGGAGGGGATATGTGTTGGGAATGGGGGCTAGGAGGTGAGATACCTCTTCTAACAAGGGTGTGAGAGCAGGAGAGAGTCTCATCAGCCTCTCCTTGCTGCTTTGAACAAGGATGATTCAGTTGATGGTTGTGCATGGCCCTTGACATGGCTCTGCAGAGCCTTTTTCTGCACAAAAATGAATGAAGACAAGGGGAGGGTACTCTGCATGGCTGAAGAGTGAATGTCTTCTGTGGTGTGGCAAGTTCTTCAAAAGGATGAAAAACCAGTGGCAGCTATTGCTCCCTGTAACTGAAAAGGGAGATGTGTCAGGTTGACTGAGGAGTTTGACTGTTCCATGGTCATTGGGTCCTAGCACTCATCTCTGGGGTGGTCCCATGGGTTTGGGAGTGGTCAGGGGATAAGGGACAGAACAGTGCAACTGTTAAAGTCCTGTGGATTACACCTGTCTCACCAGGCCGTACTTAAGGGGGAGGATGTGAGGAGAAAACATCGAGCCTTTTGCCTTGGCTTTCAGAGCTTCCCCAGGATTGCTGTGCAAGACGTGCTCCGCCTTCATTGTTGGTCCTTGCAAACAAATCTTTTGTTTGTCTGCAGGGTCAGGGGCAGGAAGTAAGAAAATTGGGGTTGGTGGTGTCCCTGGGGACAGGGAAGCCTCCGCAGGTCCCTGTGAGCTCTGTGGATGTTTTCCGCCCCTCGAACCCTTGGGAGCTGGCGAAGACCGTCTTTGGGGCCAGGGAGCTTGGCAAGATGGTGGTGGATTGTGTAAGTACTTGGAAAGGGGGATGGTGAAAGACCCCTGGGGTTGCTTGCAGGGAGGGAGAAAAGGTTTCCAATCTCCAGTTTATTCCTTTTGGAAGTAAATTCTATTTCCTTGGAACTGCACTGACCATGGACATAGTGGGTAGCTTAAGAATTGTGGGAGCACAGCAGGTCTGAAGACCTGTCTGCTTCTTTGGTGTTTGGAGTGCCAGGGGATGTTCTTGCAGCTGAAAGGCACTAAGGACAGGATGGTGGTCAGTGACTCTTAGGAACATTTGCAGATGTGAGTTTGTGAAACTCAGTATCTTTCCAGGAAGCATTGTTCATCATCTGAGTAACCTGGGCAAAAAAAAATAAAAATTAATCATGCTTCAGAAAACAGCAATTCATTTTTCTTTAGAAAAGCTTTGTTTTCTCCATTGGGGAAGTCAGTAAATTCTAGAGAATTGGGAGAGTCACTAATAAAAACCAGTAGTTGTGAGCTGTGGTTAGGAGCGTGTAGTAGGCATATGTATTTGCATGCTTCAGAAAGAAGATCATTACATATTGCGCATGAAAGCATTCCAAATGGATAAAAGCCAGAAAGATCAGAACTGAAGTTCTGACTATAATCTTAATTCTGTTGCTTTATCTTCTTTTTAGTTTCCTAAAGTGAGAAAATGCCCAGAGTGCCTCTACTTCCCCTGTGTTTTGTTTCTGGGCTGCCAGGGAAGCTATCCCAGGATAGCCCAGTAAGCCTGAAGTAATCACAGGCTCTGCTGTTACTGGGCTTGGACAGAATGGCTGCAGATGAAATCCCGAGGATTCAGATCATCCTGGGAGTTTAAGGGAATTCCCCTTAAGGGAATTCACTCTGTGCTGTGATATACGAAGGGTCTGTAGGGTGAAATTCTTGTGTCCCAAGGATCAGGAGCACTGTTAAGAAAAGCCACCCCACTCTTGGTGGCGAGCAGTGCCATCCAGGATGCAGTTGCTCCTGGTTTTCCCTCTCCCTCTGCGACTTGTGCAGTTGGACTTGGTGCCAGGGAAGCCTCTTGCAGGCAGGGGAAGAGCAGGGAGGCTGTAACTGCGGGCCTGTTTCTCCTGCAGTGCACTGACGCAGATGGCCCAGCTGTGGATCGTGCCAGGGCCTGGTGTGAGATGACGGATGTCCCATATTTCCGGTAGGAGCTTCCTTTCTGCTCTCTGGCACAGACCTATTTTTACTCCTCTCCCTCCAGATCTGGCTGTGGCATGCGTCATCCCAGATGGCATCCCCTCCAGGCATGCCTGCCCAGACCTGTCCCCTGTCCCCTGGCAGGCCTCAGTGACATAATAGAGGATGCTCTGGCCCCCCACACGAGCTGATGCACCGAGCATGCCTGGTCTGGGGCTGGTTAGTGGGGGCTCAAGGGATGTTGTCATGGATTGTCCTGTGGGATGTGCATCCTGCCCTGTTCCACCATGCACAGCCTGGTTTTGACTTGTCCCTCATGCTGCTGTGGCTCAGCCTTGAGTGTGGCTGGGCCTTGAAGGAGGGGGAAGGTGTCTCCTCTATACACGTGATAGATCAAGGGCCAGTGAGCAGCCGGCAGCAGGAGGCACTTGGTGGAAGTCTCCTGCTTGGAGACACCTCTCTGTCTGTGCCCAGCTGGTGATGCTGTCATGCTGTCTGCAGGCTCAGCCCTCAGCTGCACACGGAGGTGATGCTGGACGAGGTGAATGACACAGTGCTGGTGAACGCTCTCTGGGACACCCAGCTCTACATCTACCAGCAGCGGGAGCAGTTTGAGCAGCTGGTGCAACACCTCTGCCGATGACTGACCTGGAGGTTCCTGTTCTGCATGCCAAAGGCGAGGAGCAGCAGACATTGAAATGGCTCAGATTTGCCCTTGAACCAAGGTGTTGAGGTGGGGGAGAGACTAGAAATAATAATCATGAGGAATGAATAATAGACAACAGTGCACATACACATGTATTCCCAGACACAGAATGTATGACGTGTATGACAGCTGTGAAATGCTGACAGTTACCCTTGTGCTGTAACCCCATCTCTGCTGCTGTGCTTGGTTTTGCTGTCCTACACTCTGACCCAGAACCCAGAGCCTCCACCTGCTTGTCTTGAGCTGTAGCAGCTGGAATGTCTCCTGTCTGTGCAATACCTCCACTGACAAAGCACCATGCACCTTCCCATGTCACAGAACGGGCCGAAGCCTGATAAAGCTTCAGGGATTGCTTGGCCCAATGGGTCAATGTATTTCAGAGTGTATAGTCTGGAGAAAAGGGATTATTTTCCCCTCAACACACCCTGTTTGAAGGGGAGCAGAAATGCTGCAACTTTTTGCAGTAGGTATGATGCAGAATGTTGCAACTGGCTTTGGCAGAAGGGTGAGCCTTTCCTGAGACAGTTGTCTTCAGCAGCAGCTTCTCCATTCCCCTCTGAGACGGGCTGGCCACACAGGTTCTGACTGTGCCTGGGGAGGGAGCAGACTCCCCCACCCAGGACTTTTTTGTGCCACCTGATTTGCTGTGCTGCTGTTTGCTCAAGGGCTGAGATGTGACAGCCTGTCTTTACTCACAGCAAGCTCAGTGCAAGGGACAAGAGCCTTGGCGTGGTAGAGAGATAATTTCTCTTTAATTCTTAACATGGAATTGAAATGCTCTGAGCTCCGTTCTCACCAAAGAAGCTGACCCTGTGACAATTTGGATTTACTTTTTTTTTATGACTGGAAAATCCACTGTGATTGCTGCACCTCTTGTTGTTTCTGCAGTAATTTTTGCTTATTTATAAACAGTTTATGTATCCATTTGGAGGCATTTTGAGGAGTAACCCGAAAAACTGAATTTTTAATTATTTGTTTTTGTCTGAATGGACTGCTGTTGCCCGTTTCTGTGAGAAACTAACATGTCCTGAAATAAAGATGGATTTGCATTTGGTTCCAATGTCATGCAATCCATGGTTGTCTTGTCTCTCTCTTCATCCTGCAAGTTCCCAGAGGGGTTCTGGGCTTGCAGTCTCTAAATTTCTTACAGGTAGGAAATCAGGAATCGAGGTCCTATTTAAACCCTCTGGATGGGCTGAAGAGGTGAATGACCTCTCCTGCAGTCAGCCCTGGGAGCACATGTGTGGTGTGAGTGGCTGGTTGTTCTGCAGTAGTTGCAACCAGAGTAGGGAGGCTTTGGACCAGCTGTTAAGAGGGCCTCACTGAGACTGGGAGTGGGAGGAAGGCTGGAGAGCCAGAGAGCTGAAATCTGGGGTGAGGGAATAATGTGCAGGGAAGAGTTGAAATTTGGAGTTTTCCTTGCATTTCCCTGCCTGCTGCTATTTGCTGCCTGTGATCACAAGCTGACAGGGATCTCCCGACCCGAGAGGTGCCTGTGTGAGAGACCTGAAGATGCTGCTGTGCTTGCTCAGCCCAGTGGGGCCGAAGAAGCCGCGTTGGAGCGGTGGCGGTGCCGGGGGCAGCGAGCGTGAGGCGGCGGCTCGGGCAGGTGGCCGGCGCCGCAGGTGTCAGGACGGGCAGAGCTGGGTACCAGGCTGGCAATCAATAATGCAGAGAGGCAGTCACGTGTCCTTGCTGGCTGTCGCAGGATTCCTCTCTCCCCAGAGTCTGGTTACTTCCAGAGATCAAGTTTCAGCCTCTCGGCTGGTGAATTATTAAACTCCATCAGTGCTCCCTTTGTACCACGTCTGTGTCTTCCTGCTGTCCTTCCTTGCCGGTGACGGGCTCTTTCCATCCAGCTGGCTGTGCAGAAGCAGAGTCCTCCAGGGCAGTATAGCACCTTGTACTCTCCTTTGCTCCTTCCTTCTCTGTGGAAGAGCGAATAGGCTCCAGAGATGGATCTGTCCTACAGATCCACCATCTCCATCTATAAGGTGAGTGTTGGCATCGAAGGCTGCTCCTGTCTGCATAGCAGAGACGTGTGGGTGGGAGATAAGCTGTTTTCTGCCAAAGGCTCTCGGGTGGACAGCTGAGGGCTGAATCTGTTCCCAGGCTGAACTGCAGCCGTTCCTGTGGGCTCTGGGCTGTGTTTGGGAGCAGATGGCTGGGTGGCGTGGGTCCTAAAGGCAGATTTGGGAAGGAATGGGGCAGCCATGGAGCATGAAGGGTGACATGCCTTGGTTTCTGGTAGGAAGGAGAAGTTTGATCGGCTGTTTTCCCCATCCCTGGAACGAGTGTCGATCTCATAAATGCTTCCCTACCCACACCACTGCTGACCCAAGGTGGAGAGGGCTGGCAGAAGAGGGGAATTCTTTATCCTAGTCTCTGATCTTCCCTGTAGTCAATGAAACACCTTTGACAAATACAGCAAGTAAAAGCAGAGAGATGGGTCATCCATACCTTCTTTTACTAAGCTGCTGAGCCGGGCACTGCAGCACATCCTGGCCAGGAAAGAGTTGTGTTCATGCCTGGATAATAAGCAGTGGCCCTCTGGCCAGCTCTGGGGTGAGGGAAAAGACTGCTCAGGTCCCTCTGCAGTTACTCCCCTGCCTGCAATGGGTGTGAGACCTTGGGAGAAGTCCATCTTCATTCAAGCACCCACTTGGCTCTGCAGTGGGCTACCTTGCCCTCTGGCACTGCTCCTCTCCTGGCTGGCTTGGGAAGGCTAAGGACAGCTGAAGTTCCCAGCCAGCCCCGATGCAGGGAGCAGACTGTGCATGGCTTTACATCCAGTGCTGTGGTGGAGGGACTCTCAGGAGGGCACTGACCTGCTGAGGTCTCTGGGTGTGGGGAAGAATGGCATTAATGTGCTTCTGCCTGGCCACAGAGTATCCTGGAGCAGTTCAACCCTGCACTGGAGAACCTGGTGTACCTGGGGAACAACTACCTGCGTGCCTTCCATGGTGAGTGGGGTCCCTCATAGCCAGGGCTCCAGTGCTGCACCCAGCCTGGGCATCCCCTGTGCCATCACGCAGGACCAGGTTGCTGGTCTGCCACCTCTGACATGTCCTGAGCAGCTCTTGAGCACTCTTCAGCTCCAGGACCCACTGCTGATGGGGAGAGATGGGGTGCCCTTGCCTATAGGCAAGGTAGCAGGGGGTGGCTGTTCTGTGTGCTGCTTGCTGGAGCTGGTGATGGTGGGAAGGCAGGCCAGGCCCTTACCACCCTCTCCTCTCCCCACAGCATTATCCAAAGCAGCTGAAGTGTATTTTAAGGCAATTGAGAAGATTGGGGAGCAAGCCCTGCAGAGTTCCACCTCACACATGCTGGGTAAGGCTCTTCTGCACACCATCTTCTGTCCTGTGGTGAGCCACAGTTATTTTTTTTGCCTTCTTCATTAGTTAGTCCCTTTTCAGGTACTGGGGGAATAAAGACTGCTCCTCTAAGTGGTTTCTCTCTGTACTAGGCCCTGTCCAGGTGGTGAGAGTCAAATTTATTGTGTGTCCTTGAATGTCCCTCACAGCCTCAGCACTCTTCCCTGTATCTCTGAGATCAATGAACAAGCCCAGCTCCTGGGATGGACCTTCAATAATGGACCTCTCACAGAAACCAGTCCCTGTTGTGGCATCCTGCCCCAAGATAAAATTTTCATCATGGAGCAAGCATTTTGCTCCTTCTTGAAAGTGTGAGGAAAAAGCTGGAGAGCATGCATGGACAGCAGCTGACAGGGTCTTGTCCTGCTGAGCCTGCAACCAGCTGGAATGGCAGCCTGGAGCTGAGGGGCTTATACTCAACAGCAGAAAAAACTCTGCAGCCTGGTGGCACCTGCTGAAAATGTGTTCAAGGAACTGCTCTCCTGCTAAACATTTTAGTTAAAAGCTTCCAGATGTGTCCCTTCGGCAGACTCCTGTTGTCATCTGCACTTCCCAACTTGCTCCTCTGCTCCCTGTTATCTTTTCCTTTTCTGGTTTCATAATACCAGCACTGGTGAAGTGGGGCCATGCACAGCATCAGGGGTGGGTGCTGGAGCTGCCTTCCCACGGGACAGCCAGAACTGTGCACTGCAGCTGGGGAGCCATTGGGGTTAGAAATGGGGCCTGTAGGGGCTGTGGCAGAGCAGAAACCCAGCACCAAGAGTCCAGGGCAAAGGTGAGGCTGCCTGCTGGCACCTGTGGCTGTAGCAGAGCACTGGTCCAGCCGCCACATGGGCTGCAGTAGCCCTGCATTGGCAGTGCCTGGGGAGAAAGGCTACCAGCCTCTGTCAGGGTGCAGAGAGCAGTGCTTTGTGATATCTCTTGAACTTTCACACCCCTGTATCATCAGCCTGAGCTGCACGCTGCTGGTCTGCCTCCTTGGGCACACAAGGAAATGGCCTCAGGATTTTTTCACTTTCTCCTGTCTTTTTTTCCCTGAAGGTGAAATTCTGATGCAGATGTCTGACACACAGAGACTACTGAGCTCTGATTTGGAAGTCGTGGTGAGTGGTTTTTCCGAGGGCTGGTGGAGGTGGGGAATAAAGGGACTTCCTTAAACATATCTTATCAGCATTTATCATATTCACTCCATCAATTGCCCTCACACGTGCCTGCAGGCAGGTGCCTGCCTCCCTCCTATCCCTTCTGCACGTGGCAGAGGAGGGTCACAGAGCTGGCATGGCCAGAGCCTGCCTGCAAGTGAATCACTTGCTCAGCAAGTTTTATGAGCCACCCCTTATCACAGTGCGTGCAACATCCCACATGGTGAAGGGATAAGGGTGATGGCTCCTTCACCTCTTTCAGGCTCAGACCTTCCACGTGGACCTGCTGCAGCACATGGAGAAGAACAGCAAAATGGATGTGCAGTTCATCAGTGTAAGTGATGAACTCCCTTCTCCTCCTCAGCTCTCCTTGTTTCCCCCTCCCCTTCACCCAAGGGTTTTTGCTCGAGCACTTGAGATGTTTCCTTGACTTTATTCAGCAGGAGTGAGGGGGGCTTGTCTTCTCCATTATGGAACAATCCTCCCTTATTTGGCTGATGACGGAGGGCTAAAGAGGACAGGTGGCTGTTCTTTGTGCAGTGGGACTTGCCAAATGCTTCAACAGGGCTAAGAGACTTGGCATACTAAAAGCAGAGTTCCCAGCTTCCCCAAGCAACAGGCTCTGCGTGGCTGTGGGTCCTGTGCCATTGTGGCCCAGCTGGCCATGCTGCTGGGCAGTGTCATGGAGGGAGACAGAGGCCTGGGGACTTGCTCCCAGTGCTGGGGCAGCTGGGTGCCTGTCATTGCTCCAGAGATCTGGAGGTTCATCAGCACTCTGGGGCCATTCAAAATCAAAAGAAAGGTAAAGAAAGACTTTTTGTAAGAGGTCCAGGTGAAGCCTGATTTCAGGTGGACTCAGATGTCCAACCACCCATCAGAGCAGGACCCTGGCTGCCTCACAGTGTGGCTTGGTCTGTGGTTCCTCACTGAGCCTGGTTTCTCCCTGACAGGAGAGCCAGAAGCAGTATGAGCTGGAGTACCAGCGCAGAGCCACCAACCTGGATAAGTGCACGGCAGAGCTGTGGAGAATGGAGAGGGCTCGTGATAAAAACGCCCGGGAGATGAAGGTAAGCAGTGACAGAAGGAAGGGGAGCTGGAAAACAGAACTGAATGATTTCTCTGGACCCAGGGCTGATTTCTCAGCAACCTTAGCCAAGGGGTTGCCCCCGATGTTCAAAAGGCAGCAGGCTTATCTGGAAAGTAGGAAAGTCCTGTTCTGCAGGGTGCTACTGACCTGTGGTACTCACTCCTGCTGAGCCCTTTCCTCAATTAGGAAGCCTCGGTATGCAAGGACTTAATCCCTGGCACTCTGCTCTAGCTCCTCGTTGCTGCTCCAGCACTGCGAGCAGACTGGGAAGCTGATAGACATGATGACCCCTTTCAACCCTTCCCCTGAGCCCACTCTGCTGGATTTGCACTGATCCCTTCCTCCCTTTATTCCCTGTGACACAGGAGAATGTGATTCGACTGCGCTCAGAGATGCAGGCGTTCGTCTCCGAGAGCCAGAGGGAGGCTGAGCTGGAGGAGAAACGCCGTTACCGCTTCCTGGCTGAGAAGCACCAGATGCTCTACAACACTCTCCTGCAGTTTTACAGCAGGGTACAGCCCTGACATGCTGGGGAGCAGAGCTGGGAGAGCAGGCAGCAGGACTGGGGGGGAAGCTTGCAGGCAGGGAGCTGCCCCTTAGGTGAAGGACACTTCTGTGCATGGACTGGGCAGGAAAGTATTTTGGTTTTTGCTGTGAGGTTCAGGCTGGCTGTACTAGGCTGGGAGAGCCTGACTGGGGCTGAGGATGGTGCTGATATGGGGTTAGTTGGGTGTGTGAGTGATGGAGAAGGGAAGGGTACTCTAGGTGTTTATAGCAGGGTCTTTGGGACCATGGGATCACTGCTGGAGGGTGCCATCCTGGAAATTCCCTCCTACAGGGTGTTGTTTGGCCATTCCTACAAATCTAATTGTGGGAGGACCTGGTCTCTAATGCATGTGTCAGCCCTAAGCTCCCTCTGTAGCTGTTCTGCCCTGTTCCTCACTCCTCTCCTCTCTTTCTCCTCAGGCTCGGAGCATGATCCAGACCAAGGCCCCACGGTGGAAGGAGCAGCTGGAAGCCAGCCGCAACCCCTCAAACAGCCACGCACAGGCTCTGCTCTTAGCCTCCCACAGCCAGGGATATCCATCAGGGCGGCTCACGCCCACCCACCTCGAGATGGTGAGGAGCCCACAGACAGCTCCACCTTGTTTGGTGGAATATTAGAACAGGTTGCTTGGAGAGGTTATGGATGCTCCATCCCTGGAAACATTGAAGGTCAGGTTGAACTGGGCTCTGAGCAACCTGATCTAGTTGAAAATGTCCCTGCTGACTGCAGGGGTTGGACTAGATGGCTTTCAAAGGTCCCTTCCAATCCCAAAGTATTCTATGGTTCTATGGTGGTGAGGCTGCAGGGCAAGTCCGTGGCTGGCCATGGTACCTGCTGCCTTGCCCAGCTCCAGTGGCCTTTCCTGGCCAAGCCAAAGAGAAGCCTGTATGGGAGCTGCAATGGGGGAGTGTGCTGAGTTTGGCTTGCTAAGAAGGACAGCATATCTCTCAGGGCATCTCCTGCCTAACACAGCCTTCATGGATGTGTGTTTGGTCTCCTTTCCTTCCAACAGCCCCAAAGACCCCTTGGGGACTTTGCTGCTTCTGTGACTGGGAGTAGATCCAGCATCTTCTCTCCGGAGCCTACAGAAATGAGACTGTCTCCTCAGCCAGAGTCTCCCAGGAGGCCACTGCGGAGGACACCATCAGCCAGTATGACCCATATCTGGGAGCAGGGCTGTGGGGAGTCACAGGGCTTGGACCTCTCTGGGAAGAGGGTTGGGTTTGGGAAGGGAATACCACTCTATCAGGCTTCCAGTCCTCAGCTGCATTCCTGGGTGTGGTGAGAGGACAGTGCCTATGTGAGCTGCAGAGGGCAAGGCTGAAGTAGAAGGTGAGCTCAGCCTTCAGGGCAGGGTCCATCTAGGGCAAGGCCAGGCTTCCTGGCTAGCTGTGTGAGGTGGGGAACCTATGAATGTGCAATTTTCAAGGCTCCTTGAACCACAAGTGCTGTTTCTTGCCGGAGTTTCTTGCTGCACCTTCACTCATGCTACCAGATTAAATATTAGCTTGCCCTATGAAACCCAGCCACTTACCTCATGACACATCTGCTTTTCCTTTCTGAGAAATTTCAGCTTAAAATCTTTTTAAAAAGTGAAAGAAAAGGACAGGGGGAGAGAAAAATGACTCAAATAGTCAGTAGCTCTAGCAGGTCAGGAAGAGGAGTGTCAGGCAGGGCATCAGGCAGGGCATGCAGTGCCTATGCTTCAGGCATTTGGCCAAAGAGGACACAGTGCAAACAAATGGTTTTGGCTTGAGCTGATAGTCTCCTGGAGGATGTTTACCGTGCTTTTCCCAGGCTATACTTTGCTCTCTCCCTGAGAGAAAGGCCATCTACTCCTCCACTAGAGTAATTACTTGACTGGGGAAGCTCTGGTCCCTTTGAGGCAGTGTGGGTCTTGCAGGAGGATGCCATTCTCCAGCCAGACCCCTGGGATGCCTCCCCGCAGGTTTGCTCCCTACGGGCCGTGCCTCCCGTTCGGGTTCCTTTGGCGAGGCCGGCAGCGAGGGCAGGAAGAGGAGCAGCACCACGAGGGTCCAGGCCATCGTGGCCCACACGCCGGGTGCCAACCGGACGCTACTGCGCTTTGAGCCCGGGGACGTCATCGCGGTGCTGAGGCCAGAGGCGCAGAATGGCTGGCTCTACGGCAAGCTGGAGGGCTCATCCACGTGCGTGCCTTTGGTGCTGTACATTGGCCAGATGCAGGTTTGCCGAGTCGAAGCTGTGAGGGCTAAGGCCAAAATTATCGCCCCCCTCCCATCCTGGTGTGGCCTGGGCACTGTGTCCCACTCACCATCTCAGTGGGACAATGCTGTGTCCTCAGTGACTGGGGTCCCGCTGCCGAGAAGCCCTGTGTGGCAGGGCTAGCATGGGTGAGCTGCTTGAGAAAGCTCCAGGGGCTTTGGGTGGAAGAGCCGGGGATGCAGTGACCCCCTCCTGCCTTGCATGAGTGAGTGACTCCTGTCATGGGATCCAGCTCAGGGCCATGAACTGCTGGAGTTACCTGAGAGGCCTGGCATTTCTTAGCTCACGCTGCAACTGCTGCCACAGCCTCCAGCACAGGCAGGACATGGAAACTGCTGCACCCAGCGCTTACTGAATTACTCCCTATGGGACTGCCAGCCAACACCTGTGTGCAAAGCCTGCCCCATTCCACATGGGATCACTGCACCGTGCTCTGCAGGAATACTCACATTCAAATGTGATATTAACAAGAGCAGTGCCTTTCTTTGGGGGATGATTTCTGGAGTGGAGCTGCCGCAAAATCCCTGGAAGAGTTTTCCACAGCTTTCTTGTGATTGTGGTTTGTTGAAGTGTCTCTTGCTGGATTGCACCAACATTGCTCCTGGGAGCACAGGTTTTGCACAGCCCCTGAGATAAGCGAGTCCTGCTCCAAGCTCAAGGTCTGTCTCACAATAACCCTGTGCCCCACCTACGGGTGAAAGAAGTACAGGAATCCTGTCACATGTGGTAGCAGCAGCAGTGGCTTGGTTGAAGTGTGGGACGGGTGTAGATCAGGAGTTCTGGGCAACTGGTTCTGAAGTACCACAAACCACGGTTGCCTGGACTTCATCTGTTTCTGTCCCTGTGCTCTAGGTGTGGCTGGTTCCCTGAAGCTTATGTCAAGCCTTTGGAGGATGCAAGGGAGATGGAGGAGCCAGACACCAGGTAAGAGAAGGGCAATTGACCAGGCAGGAGCTGGAGTGGCTCCTGGTATGTCACTAATGCCAGTGGGGTAATGGTTTAGATTGTGCCCCATGGAGAGCTGCAGAACTCCCATGCTGGAGAACCTGCCAAGAGCCTCATTGTACGAGCCTGGATCTCGTAGGCTTCCCTAGATGGCTCCTGTAACATGTGCAATGTCTTCTCACAGGCACGTGTGAGCGGGCCAGTCCAAGACATGTATTTCCTCCAGAGACATCCCATGTTGTGGCTAGCACCTGTGCTGCTCTTTGACTCCCACCCCACTGTCTTCTCCTCTTGCTCAGGTCCTTCCCACTGCGAAGCAGTCACAGTATGGATGACATCCTGGACCATCCCAGCCCTCCTTCCTCTAGCAATTACTGGCCTGCTGCTGCCCAGCCCAGCCTGCCGAACCCACCTGCCCTCTCAATGGGTGCCAGCAGTCACCAGAGTGGGGGGGTCACCCCTGTCAGTTCTGGCTCCAAGGTGAGTGCAGGAGGAGTGACTGGTGGGTGTGTGTGTGAGGTAGGCCACATCTGACTTTCATCTTCCAAGGCACACCTTTTCTGCTTTGGCCTGTAGAGATAGAAAATCACCTTCCAGAGGTTGGTGAAGGGACCTGCTCCCTTCCTGAATTAAGGGGTCTTGCTGGCACCAGCTTTTCTCACCCAGTCTGTTCACATGCCACCGCATCCTGATGACCCCTGCCAGTCAGCCTTGTGTGTGCTGATCCTTTGTGCCTGGCTTTGCTCCCCCAAGGAACTGCTTTTCTGCCCCTGCCTTTCTCATTTCTCTCTCTTTTTGCTCACCAGGGACCCTTCAGTTCAGTCCTTTTCTCCATGACCTCCAAGCCTGATTTCTGGTGGCTCCAGGGCAGCACCTCTTTCTGCTAATAGTAGGACCATGGAGTGAGCAGGCTGGTCTGGGAGTGGGTGACCAGCTAACAGAGATGCCATCCTTCTTCTCCCTTCAGAGCAAGGAGATTCATAGGATTCCTCTTTTAAATTCAGACAGGTGTTGGCTTAAAGTCACAGCTGGGGTAGGGAAAAGCTGAGAGCAAAGGCTGGGGGCACAGCCATTTTTGAGAGCCTTAGAACAAGTGGAGTCCAACCCATGGCTTATGGATGGCATGCTGAGAAGGAAATCCCCCATTTATCACTGCTTCCAGCAGTGGGGAATTGACTGGGGAGAACAAAGTTAGAGTTGAGGGCAGTTACAGGTGAGGACCTGGGAGAGGGAAGAACAGTGCTGCCCACAGGGCATTAGTTGCTCAGTCTCATAGTCTCTGGTTCCAGGCCAGTGCAAGGTTGCAAGCAATTGGATGGCTCAAAGAACTGAAAATTGCAACAATTAATTGCTCTTTTTTTTCCCTTATGTACTACCCTGTGATTTCAGGTAGCCTCAGGCTGCACGACACAGGGGAACAGGCTCTGCAGCCTCTCTGTCCCTCTGGGTCACTGGTTTTCATGCAGTGTCAGGGCTAGGGTGTAGGGATAGACCTGGGATTGAGCCATGAAGTGTATGTAGTATTTAGAGTAGCATGGCAGAGCGTTGAGCCTCATTAAATATTTGAAAAGGCTCAGCCTTGCTTTAAGTATATGCCCAAGACATGCCCCAGTTGAGCCATGAGCAAAAGGTTGTGTGTTTGACTTCCCAGCTGGATCACAGATAGCCCCATGTAACTTTCTTGTCTGCCAGCACAGTACTTCAGCAGGCCAGTTGTCACTGATCCTTCACTACCTACTGGCCAGGAATAGGGACCAAAGGGCCTAGGTCCAACGCTGTCCCTCAGGTTTGTCGACCTTTAAGCAATATGTGGTGTAGGGTAGGTAGGTATGGATCGGGAGTTCCCCATGGATGCAGGAAGCATGTGAGAGTATGGATGACAAACTCTTTGCCAGGGTGTGTGGGCAACATGAGGGAGCATCTCTGGCTGTGCTGGAGGGTGAAATGTAGCTCAGACTGTCACTGTTTGCTGTGCTCTTCAGACATGACACTTCAGGGATCCGAGTCATCTCCTTCTTTCCCCAAGACAAAAAAAGATGTCATAGGGGAATAAGGAACCTGTGGTGTAGGGACAACCCCCCACAACAAAAATCAGGGTGTTACCTATAGCAGGGAATCTGTGGGCTCTTGCAAAGCTTGAATGAATAAGGAGTCAGAGCCCTGTTAAGGACTTGGGCCCCTAACTCACCTAAGTGTTTTGTGAAATCTTCCTTCATGTGTGTGGTGTCTCCTGTTCCACTTTTCTCTCTCCATTCCCCACATCAGATTTCTCACTACTGCTTTTCTTTTCACTGCAGAAACCAGGAGTACTTGACCAGCCCCCCGAACTCTTCCCACGGTAAGACATGGAACCCCGCTCTGGAATAATCTGACAGGGGGAGCATTATCACAATGTTATTATTATTTAATATTTTGGATTATCAAATGTGAGAGGAACAGGGAAGTGTCTGGAGGAAAGCAATGCACATCCCACTTTCTAGGACAGGAGGCAGAGGTGGTCCATTCTGGTGTCAGCTGACTGGGAAGGTTCTATCCTGACTCTGATAAAATATAGGTAGGACCTGAGCACATGTCCAGATGTGCACATTCCTTGCCATCCATTCTGGAAGGGCCACAATAACATCTCACAGCCTGAGTGTGGAGCTGCACGACTTTGCATCTCTGCCTGCTTGGAAAGGGCTGAGGCATAAAGGACATAGCTTTTAGTGTGGATGAGTCAGGTCTGTGAAGATGAGGCTTGGCATAAATCCCTGCTTTCCTTCCTCCTGCAGCTGGGTTGGTGTCTCCATGTTTCTGGTGTGGTGCTCTGACCTTTTTCAGCTCGCTGACTCCTTGCTTGGAAAATCAGTGCTTCAAGTGTAGAGTGCTATAATGAGGGACAGCCATGTGCTGGTGTCCCTTCTTCATCCTGTGGGAGAGGGAGGGTGAGAAGCCCTGAGGAGAGCTCAAGGGGAAGCACATGGGAACCTGCAGCAGGGTGTGTTAAGGAGGGAGAAAACATACTCAGGAATGAGCCTTACCACACTCTCCTCCTTGGCATGGATGTGACTGTGCCACAGGACTAAGTAGCCTTTGCTTGGTTGCAGGCACCCCTGCATGGCATTTGCAGACTTCCTGATGCCTGTTTCCTTTCCCTTTCCAGAGGTACCAACCCATTTGCCACAGTCAAGCTGCGCCCCACAGTCACCAACGACCGCTCGGCACCCCTCATCCGGTGAAACAGGGCTGCGAGCAGTGAAGAACTTCAGCAGAGAGGGAGGAAGAAGAGAAGTGATAAGCTGTGACCTCCAGCTGGGCAGCAACCTAGTGCTACCACTCATGGAGTGAACTCTCTCTCCCCCTCCCATACCCCTGGGACAACAGAACCCATCTCACCTGGGTGTCTGGTGTGCTTTAGCCAGGAGCAGATCTCTGCTGCTCTTTCTGGATTGATCCCAGTTTCCCTCCCCTTATGGTGTTACTGTACTTCAGTGGGAGGGACAGGTCCAGTGTTACTGGTGCTGGTGGCCTGGGAGAGGGGATGATGCTGGAGGGGGAGATAGGGCTGGGTAAGATCATCTGCAGCACAGGGCAGTGCTGTCGGAACGCTGAAGGTAAAGCTTTGCTGTGGCCAGAGAAGAACTCTCACCAAACAGTTCCTTTGCTACCAGAAGAACGAACCCCTAAAGGAGAAGGCTACAAGAAGGCTTCCAGTGATAAGGTCCAGCTGTTGGGGTCTGGTCTTGGCCCCTTCAGCAACTGTCTCCATTTGTAGCAGCACCTGCTCCTTCTCACTCCCAGTGTGGCCCCTTGCCTTGCTGGGCAGTGCCGGGGCAGGGCAGGGACAGGTGACAACATCCAGCACCACTGCCTTGCTCCTTCACCTACCGTCCTGTGGAAAAAATATGGATTTTTTAAAAATAAAATGGTGAGTGCATCTTCTGTATCCATTTCAGTGGCTGGGACATCACCTCAGCCACAGGATGCAGAGGGAGGAGAACAGGTGCTCCCTGCCAGCACTGGGGCCATGATGGCTGCCCATGGTTGTGGCATTGGACACCACAGTGCCGTGGCTCCAGATGGGCAACCACCAACCCAGGAGTCTGGGGTGGATGTGGAGGGCACCAGGAGGGCTGCACCACCTGCTGCTGGCTGCCCCCGAGTCCCTCCAGCTGTCCTGTCTCTGGAGGGCAGCAAGGACCCGTGGCCCTTTTCTCCTTGCCCACTGCTGGAATGTGTGCCCTGGGCACTCCAGGGCTGCTCAGTGCAGGGGGAAAGTGCTCTCCTAGGACCTGTGGGGGCCTCACCAGCCTGGGAATACCCTATGTGTGCTGGGGGAGCCCTCACGAGAGAGACAGCGTGAGTGAGGGATGGAGTGCTAGCGATGGCCAGGGCTTAGCTGATTAGCCTTATTAATAGACATTAAACCCTGGCTGTGAGTGCTGCCAAGCCCCCACAGCCCCCCCGCTACCCTGATGCTGAGGAGCTTCAGGCTTTTACAGCCCAGGCCTTTCCCTCCCCAAAACATCACCTGAGGTGAGCCCTAGCCCCTCCCTGGAAGTAAATGCGTTCCCCATGTGTGGCCAGAGACTGGCTCGTCCCCAGCGCCTGCCAGATCCCCTTCTATGAATCAGCCACAGGAGATTGTTTTGGAGGGGGGGGTGTTGAGCTGCCAGGGGTGGGCTGCATCTGGCAGCGATTCCTGGGCTGGTCCATCTTGTTTTACTTCTCTGCTGGGCACATGCCCTGCAAAACCATGCCAGCCCTTCTCCATCCTTCTGGCTGGCAGTCCAGGAAGCGGCGGGGGGCTTCAAAGCAGCACCTTCACCTATTTTGCCCCTTACTGAAGCATGGCCACGTGGTCCCATCCTCCATTGGCCCCCCCCCAGCACCCTTGCCTTCCCCAGCATCCAACACCCCCCATCCTCACCCCGTTTCTGTTTCGGTTCCTCTGAATCTACCCCTGCCAGCCTGCCCTGCTCTGCTGGGGGAAATGCAAGGAGCCCCTGGGCAGCGGGATTACCGGGGGATTCGGGCTGTGGCAGGCAGCCACCTCGTCCCCATTGGCTGGAAAAGCCTCTTAAAAGTGGGGAAGTGCTTTCTGCCCGCTCAGCACCCGCTGGTCTCTGCCGACCTGAAACTATAAGCAGCTGCTGACCCACATCCACAGTGGGAGTGCCGTGGGGCACTTGCATCCACAGTAGGCAAGGGGGTCCCCCACAGAGGGTGTCCCCCCAGACTGGCCACAGACAGCTTTGCTGGGCATCACTGGAACTGGAGGAAAGCAGGCTGAGAGGGGGATTAGCTGTCGTGTGAGGACGTAGCTGCCCCGAAGAAAGGAGTGGCACACAAGAGACTGCTCAACAGGTGCTAGATTCCTGCAGGCATTGCCCTGTGCCCATCATGGAGAAAAGATCCAGCAGGACCATCTAACAGATACCCTCACCCAGAGCCAAGAAGTGCCAGCCAGCAGGAGAAGGAACTGTTGTTGACGGCTCTGCTCAAACCTTGGAGGCTCAGCTTGTCCTCGGGAGGTCATTGCTTCATTGTACAGGTCAGTGGTGTGGAGGGATGCTTGCACCCTTGCTCCAGCAGCTGATAGGACAGCTCATCCCAGGCCTTCACTCTTTTAATTCTCTAACAAATGCTTTGCCAGGTGCTGTCTGTGGGTTGGAGAGGCTGCTGGCATGAATCGTGGTCCTTGTACTCCATAAACAGGGCCCCCACCCCATATGTACTGTGTGGAGGCATTTATGTGGACCCTCCTGGATGCAGCTTCTCTGGCACAGTGGGGCTTTTCTCGGCATTATCCAGCACTGGCTGCACTGTGCTCTGTGTGTGTCCAGAGACTGGCGACCACAGCTGAAGCTGCTGTGGTCTTCACCCTCCCAACCTAGGCTCATGGCTTCTGGTGTCAGCTCAAATCTTCTTGCACCCACCTGCAGCAAGCTGTGTGGCAGTGCCTGCTCTGGCCCACGTCCCTGTGATGCATGGGGAAGGGCAGGTGCCCATGCAGATGAGCTTTTAGGTGCATATGGAATTTTTGCCTGTGAATAAAGCTCCTTAACTGAGGAGAAAATTGTAGTGAGCTGTAGAGTGTGCAAAGGCAGGTGCAGGGTACCTGGTGTGACCACGCGTGCAGCCATGAGCAGAAAAGCAGGTGTGTCGTGGTGTTAGGAACAAGGCAGCTCTGAACTGACTCACTCATAGCTGGGATAAATTTCCAGCAGAGGTGTGCTATAGCATATTGGCCTTGGAGGCATGTCTACAGGTGAGCTCCTCTGGTGCACTCCGTTTTTTCAGCCAACATCCAGCTATAGGCAGGTAGAAGCGCTTTCATGCTTTGCTATACAGTTCTGTAGCACTGAGCAAGTGGCTCCTGCAGAGGTACCCATCCAGCTCCAAACTCAAAGAGTACTGATAGATATTTGTCTAACATGCTCTTCAAAATCAGACACGATGAACTCATCGTTGACAGGCAATGCTACACAAATCTCTGAAGAGCATGCCACAGACAGACAAATATTTTCTTGCTAGGAAGCTGATGGGGAGTGGCAGTGTTCAAGAAAAGATGGATTGCAATGGTTTGATTAATTAATTTAATTTGTGGTGCAGGATGAGCTCAAGAAAAGCGAGGCTGGGAGAGGGGCTTGGATAAAAAGTCTCAGGGTATGTTTGGTGGCAGCTTCTCTTACTTGAAGTAGTTTCATGCAGCAGATGATGCAGTGGTGAAGCACCAGCACTGATTGAGAAATTGTTGTGCTTTGGCAGCAGGTCACCTTTTGAACGACTGGATCTAGCTTGTCAGTCAGGTGGGGCTGGGAGAGGAACAGTGGGCAGGTAATAGCAGAAGCTGAGTGAGGCTGTTCAGTCTGGCTGTCAGGGTGCCAGTGAGCCAGAAAACACCACAAAGGGTGTGATAGGGGAGGTATAGGTAGCTGGAGAGTGTATAATCAGTCTTTTCTTCCTTGTAATGATTCTTTGCCTTAAAAATGTCTTTAGAGCACCCTGTTCTCAATTCATGCCTCTGTCCCTTGCCACAGTCTCTGAGACCTGGGCTGGGAGGGAGAGATTTGAGTAGCCTGTGTCAGCCCTTGTGGTTCAGCCCAAGGGCTGCTAGCATATGGCCATCCAGACTTGCCCCAATCCATGCTCAGAGCCAGGTTCTGCTCTTTTTTGATGGGGTCCTGAAAGTTTGGGGAACTCTGCTTCAGGGACCCACGGTGGTGGCAGGCATCTGGGTGCTACACCAAATAACCCCCTCTATGTTTTTAGGAGCAAGGGGCCCCTGGGGAGGGGAAGGCTAGAGCTGAGGGTGGCTGATGGGGTAGGACCACCTTTTGCCAAATAAGGGCCCTTTACCTGGGCTCTGACCCAGCTTGTGCCATCCTTACTTTTGCCTAAAGGATTTGCACCTATTGGACATGCAGAGCAACAGCAGTTATGGGAATCAGGTCAGCTCACCCCCATTGCTTGGAGGACACCAAGAATAGAAACTTCCTTGAGAAATGCACCCATGTCCCAAACTCCCAGGTTCTAGTCATGTGTGTCGCATCCATAGGACAGTCCCTGTTCCCTCAGCAGTCTCTAGGCAGTATGTGACTGCTGGCTTTTCCCACAACTGCTGGTGCCAAGAGATGGGGACATTGCTACCATCTTGCAGTCCTTCAGCCAAGGGAGCTGGGGAGGAGAGAGGACCCATGTTAGGAGTGTATTGCCAGCAAGATGGAGATAGGAGACAGACTGGAGCCAAAAATGCTCCACTCAGGCATGGAGAATGCCTGTCTGATGCTACTTGGGAGCATCCATAATCTAAGTCCAGTGATTGTTTTGTGTACAGGTGTGAAAATATGCCTGGCTGACCAAAACACTGTGGCCAATGGTGCTGGAAGGGGCAGAGACCTGGCACCTAAGGGAGAAATGAAAAACATACCCATAGCAGCCAGCTGGAGCAAAATTCCTGGGCAGCTTAAGAGTCCTGAGAGCAACTCACAAGACATCCCCTCTAATTCCCTCCTTCTCCTCACTTAGGCTTTGTTCCGGCCCCTCTGTGTAGGTACAGAGCCCTAATCTCTCTGGCATGCAAATAACCACCGGGTTTTCATGCTCTCCCCCTTCACCTATTTTGAAAATCTGTCCGCTGACGGTGGAGAGGGGCGGGAGGAGAGTGCTGTGCACCGGGGCCTCCCAGAGGAAAACACAGAGGGCTTAATGGATCTCCTTGCCTCACTGCTGGAGGTTTCCGTAGCAGGGCAGGTCCTGGAGAGCTCCCAGCTGCAGCAGACCTGCATAGTAGAGGCTCAAAAGGAGATTTTAGGAACCAAAAAAGAACCAAGGTTCATGTTGCTGGCCTTCACACCATCTGCAGGCAAGGCTGCATATGGAACAAGTGGGGTGCTGCAGATCCTGGTGCTGCATCAGATGCAGTACTCCAGGATCAGCTGGGAGCTGTGACACTGCACAGCTGTGTCTGGACAGTGGTTATGGAGAGCTTACCAGCTCAGGGAGAGTTTCCCAGCTCTGCCCAGCTGAGGCATGACCTCACACCCTGAAGCAATCCTGCCTTGCCTGGCAGGATGAAGGTACAAAGAGCTGATTTGGTCCCCCAATGAGCCTCTCCGAGCTTGGAGACGGTGGGGATGGAGAGAAACCCTATAGTAAATGTTTGCTGCTCTGCTTTTCTCTTCTATTCTTGCAGCACCAGCACCTCTCTCTCTCTCTTGCCCTACTTCCTCCCGGCCTGCCTTTCCCTTCCTAGGCTAGACGATGGGGAGACCTGATCCAGAGGAAGGGCATCTCCCAGCTCCTGTGAAGC
This sequence comes from Climacteris rufus, assembly GCA_013398175.1. Lineage (NCBI taxonomy): Eukaryota > Metazoa > Chordata > Aves > Passeriformes > Climacteridae > Climacteris > Climacteris rufus. Next base: position 200,695 of record VZRZ01005607.1, on the reverse strand, counting down.
CCCCGGACGGTGGCTGGGGCTGGATCGTGCTCCTTGGCTGCTTTGTGATCACCGGCTTCTCCTATGCCTTCCCAAAAGCCGTCAGTGTCTACTTCAAGGAGCTCATGAAAGATTTCCATGTGGGCTACAGTGATACAGCCTGGATCTCCTCCATCATGCTGGCCATGCTCTATGGGACAGGTGATGCTTGGACACACTTCCCCCTCCCCAGTTCACGCCTTCCCCACTCTGCCATGGGCCCAGGCCATGTCCCCATGGACTCTTCGCATGCTCACTGGCCTGGTCATCAGCCATGATGCAGAACACAACTGTCCCATCACTTCTCATATCCCTTTTTTGTCTGCCCCAGGAGACCTCAGGGATCACCCCATTTGCCTCTCAGACAGATGACAGAGGTTTGCTCCCACTGCTAAAGTGTTGTTCCTATTACACCAAGCCCCTCCTGTTCTCAGGGAACCGGGGTCCAAAGGCAGCACAGAGTAGAAGTCTCCAGACCACAGCCTCTCTCCCTTGCCCAGGCCCAACAGATGTGTATCTAAGCAGACAAGTAGTGATCTCCATCCTTGCTGCTTCAACTTCCCTGAGTATTCTGCTTAGGCTGCCTGCCCCTTCCCAGTTGTCCTGTCTCCATCCAGTCTCCTACTCTGTCTCCTCTGCTTCCTCCTAGGACCAGTATGCAGCATCATGGTGAACCAGTTCGGCTGCAGGCCCGTGATGCTCATCGGCGGGCTGCTAGCTTCTGCTGGGATGATCCTGGCATCTTTTACCACTAATATCATCGAGCTTTATCTGACAGCTGGTGTGCTGACAGGTGAGAGACCCAGGAGTTGGGGGCGACAACACAGACTTACCTGGGGAAGAGCCAAACCCATGTTGTATTTCCCTTTAGTACTGTCATGTCTAGTATCAGGTCTCCCCTCACCTATTTGCACATTCTATGGGGACCATCTAGTCCTGAACATTGCACCTGTGGGGGGTACATCTGCTGGATCTAAACAGCCAGGGCCTGTGGTTGAGGGAAGAGAGACAGAAGAAACCTAAGTGGAGCTCAGGGATCATGGTGGCTGTGGTGGCATCAGTATATAGTGGTAAGTGAGAGAGGCAAAGTTCCTGTGTAAGGCTCAGGTTGTGTATAAACATGGCCACAGGTACCTGACTCCAACACACTTCAGGTGGACAGGCTGTCCTCTGCAGGGCAACCCACCAACATGAAGGTACAGAGGCCTGTGAGGAACACATTCATTCCATCATGGGATTTCAGGCCTCGGGTAGTCTGAGAGGAGTTTACAGCTTGTTGCAAACCACATCTCAGGTTCATGCCCTCCCTGTCTCCCTCCTGACTCTCACTTTCATGTAGGTCTGGGTATGGCATTGAATTTCCAGCCCTCACTGATCATGCTGGGCACCTACTTCGACAAGCGTCGGCCTCTCGCCAATGGACTGGCTGCTGCTGGGAGCCCTGTCTTCCTTTCCTCCCTCTCTCCACTGGGGCAAGTGCTGCTGGAGAAGTTTGGTTGGCGAGGAGGGTTCCTTATCATGGGGGGCCTTCTGCTTAACTGCTGCACCTGTGGGGCAGTCATGAGACCCCTGGATATGGGCATGAAGCGGAAGATGGGGAAAGCTCAGGACAAATATGAAGCCAAGGAGATGTTGCCAATTGGAGGGAAATCTGAGGAGGGAATCAGCACCACTGATGGAACCAAGAAAGGCAAGAAAGCCAAGAAGAAGCCCAAGAAGGGAAAGAAGCTTCTGGATTTTAGTATCTTCTCCAACCGAGGGTTTATCATTTACACTATTTCAAAGTTCATCCTGGTCTTGGGTCTCTTCGTGCCCCCCATATTGCTGGTCAACTACGCCAAGGACACAGGCGTACCAGACACAGAGGCTGCGTTCCTGCTCTCCATCATAGGTTTCATAGACATCTTTGCCCGCCCGGCCTGCGGCATGGTGGCAGGGCTGAAGTGGGTCCGCCCTCACGTGGCTTATCTGTTCAGCTTCTCCATGCTCTTCAACGGCTTGACAGACATCTGCAGTGCCAGGGCGAGCAACTACACGGGGCTGGTCATCTTCTGCGTCTTCTTCGGCATCTCCTACGGCATGGTGGGGGCACTGCAGTTCGAGGTGCTGATGGCCATCGTTGGCTCCCAGAAGTTCTCCAGCGCCATCGGGCTGGTCCTGCTTATCGAGGCTTTCGCTGTGCTCATCGGCCCACCCTCTGCAGGTAGGTATCTTGCTGCAAAGCACAGGTGATTCTTTCCGCTGCCACTCCACGGTATTGCAGGTATTGGGTATGGACACAACACTTGAAGAAAGGCCCTATTTCTCAACTTCAAATTTGCTCTGGAAGCTCAGAGCTGATCTCTGCCTTCACCACAAACGTTGCATAGAATCATGTTAAGGATAGGGTCAGGCACATGCTGCAGGAAAACCTTTGAGAGTCTTCATTAGGACAAAGCAAGTGCCTCTCAATTTCTCCTTGGTGTCCATGGCCTTTTGATTGTTACTGTAAATAGTGATCACAATTTGTGCTGATCCCAATTCCAAGGCACAGGTGTTTTGCTGTCAATCAAGTCAAAACAGTTTGTACAGCCCCCTGAGGCATTTGCTGTTAATTTTTTTAAGAGGATTAAGACACTCACAGCTTTTCAGCCAGTCTAGTCTAGGTTACAGTCCCTGGTAAGGTCCATGCCCCACAAACAGCCCATAAAAACAGGCTGTTGAATGGAGGTTGGTGTAGATTAATATTAAGTGTCTGATCAGGTCAGAGAAAGCCGAGTCATGCCAAAGGCTTATTTCCAAACAAAGTGCAATTTCCTGAATGTGCGATTTGCAAGGAAGGGTTGGGGACAAGACCCTGGAAAATCCCCAGGCAGGAACCATTCTGTTGTTTTCTGCACTTCCTTCCTGCAAATGTAACACATGGGCTAAAGCCCATCAGTGAAAACCTTGGTGTGAATGGTCTTTTCCCCAGCACATACCCCCAGTTATAAGTAAAACTTGTTCTCAGCAACTCCACCCAGCTCTCAAGTAAAAATTGGTGGCCGAGGGAAGACCCTCTTAATGCTAAATAATTCATCTCACCTTATTAGCAATGGGGCAGTCGGCAGTCCCAGGCCAGGGAGGGTTAAGAAAAACATGTCTTGGAGGCAGCTGCAGAGAGATCATTGCGGGAGAGAGGGATTTAAGGGCACCTTGCTCCAAGGAGCAAGGCACACCAGTGGGTGGTGACAGGGGCCATCCCTCAGCCCTCCAGCCTCAATTCAGCTGTGCCCTGGTATGGTGTGCATGCACAGTGGGACACAGACATTGCAGGGTCACCAAAGAATGGTATTGGGGGCAGCCAAATTGTGGTTCCCACCTCTCTCTCTGCTGTAGGACCCCCCTGGTGCAGGAAGCCTGAGTGCTCTGACAATCCTGGGGCAACGGTGCTCGGCTGGAAGAAGGGGGTTGAACAAAGTGGCTTTGTTTGGTGTAATCCTTCTGAGCTGCTTCCCGCTCCGTGGGGCCGAGGGGGTTTGGCACAGGATAAGCTGCACACACACACGCACACACGCGCGCGCTTGTGCACGCAGGCTCCTCGCTCACCATCTGGCTTGGCTGGACAGGGCACATTCACCTGGGGAGGAATTCACCATGTGCCTCCCCTGACTGCTCTGGGAGGCACCTCAGAGTGTCCTGGGGTGGGTTTCAGGGCATGCACTGTGGCACAGCAGGGACTGGGGGTCACATACGCAGTCAGGAGGATGCAGGACTGGGATATAGTCTGAGGTTCCATGGCCGCATCCTGACTGCAGCAAGGCAGCTGTTCATGCTCCCCAGCACCAAGGACTAGGAATGTTCCCTCCATTGCCAGCCCCAGCTGAATCAGAAAATATATCGAGAACTTCTCTGGCACAGAAATCATCAGGTATGGGTCAGCCAAAGGGATTTCTCTGCCAAAGAAATATTTCTTCTTCCCTTCAGAATGCTTTCCTGCCATAGTAGCTTAAGAAATAGCAATGCCTTTCAAATTTTCTTTTCTGAGACTGGACAAGCCAAGTCATGAGAGGCTTTTCTCACTTTGTCAAATAGATGGCCCACCATGGAGTGAGACCATAACATGAGGGTGTCACAATTATTTAAGTTTGTCCAAACAAGGGAAAGCATCAACCCTGCACTCTTACTGTACTTCCCTGGTGGTACAGTGTGGCTCTTTCCCAGGGTGATTTTCAGATATTCAGGGTTCTTGCTCTTCCATTGAGGAATGGGTCCTCAGCCAAATGCAGGTGCTGCCCACCTGTGCTGGGCTGTCCATGCAGGAGCATGTAGGCTGAATTTAACCTTCTCATTTCTTCTCCAACCATCTCATTTCTTCTCCAACCATCTCATTTCTTCTCCAACCATCAGGCCGCCTGGTTGATGCTCTCAAGAACTATGAGGTGATCTTCTACCTGGCGGGCTCGGAGGTCGCGCTCTCTGCTCTCTTCCTGGGTGTCGCCAGCTACTGCTGCCTGAATCGAGGGAAGAAGGAGCCCCCGTCAGAGAACAATCCCACTGCAGGAGGTGGCAGCGACACTGAGGAAGCAGAGTCTGACGTGCAGGAAGCCGAGGAGCACAGCAGCGACAACCACCAGCCGGCCCACAGCACCGACAACGCCGTGGTGGCGGCCAATGAGGAGGCCAACCATGTGGCAGAGGAGCAGAGCGGGGAGGGAGGCGGGTGTCCCACAGGGGACGGGGAGGTATTGGCACGAGACGGCTGCAATGCTGACCAGATGGTGGAGAGGGACAGCTTTTAGCCAGGGCAGGGGAACAGGGATATTTAAAACTGGCCTTGTTTGCAAGCACCTCAGCATGGGAGGGTAGGTGGGATACAGGGAGGAGAAAGTTGGGACAAAGGCAGATGTAAGAAATAAGAAGGAGAGGTGTAAGAATAGCTGGTCCTTATGTACATATGCCCACATACATACCCAGTGATACATCTACTTGCATCCTGCACCCATGCAGGTACAACACAGGCTCAGAGCAGTCCAAACACCAAAAAGAAAAAAATAATAATCTTTTCTCACTTTCAAACCAGCCCTGGAGAAAGTCTTCTAAAGAGGCTGCCAAGGACTTTCCTTTTCCTTCTGCATTGTCACAATACAGAACACAAACAATTAGAGACTCTTTGTAATCAGATCAGTGTTACGCTTTGTTCTGGTGTCAGTGTTTCCTTCACCCCACTTCCACGGTCCGGATAGCGCCAGTCTCACTGGCAGCAGCTTTAGGGGGTGTTGTAATTCACAGCTATCCCCTGGCCCCCAGCACGGGGGTGACACCCTGTTCTCTGCAATACCTTCCTCAGGCACTGCCAAACTGGGAGGCCACCAGCTCTGACCAGCTCTGCCTGGCACATCTTTTGTGGACAGTAAAGCTGGGGCAGTGACACCTGATGCTGCTTTCCCAACCAGGGAAGCGCTGTGTTAGAGGCTGCTGCAGAGGTACAAGAAGAAGACACCTAAGAAAGGCTAATGCCATTAGGTGTGCAGCCACAATATGGAGCCTCGCTGACAGGAATAGCACCAAGCCAGCTTTATCTAGGCTCAAGTAAGCCCTGTTGACGTGAAGGGAACAACTTGGCCCCTGTGGGGATGGGGGTTTCAGGACAGGTAAATAACCGTGTCCCAAGTGATTATCCACTGAGCAGGAATGGCACCAGACGTGCCTGTGTTTTCCTTTTAAATAGAGAAAACCTCCTTACATAAAGGAATCAAAGGTAAGGCAGAAGGACAAGTCCCAGTCCCTGAGTGCCACTAACGAGGGTGTTGGAGCACGTGGTAAGGCAGGCATGACCCCCTCACCCCCGCTGCAGCGCTGGATTTCTAGATTCAGAGGACAACCTTCCCTGGCATGCTTAAACCACTCCTAATCTGCTTTAGGAGTGGATTTTTTATAAACACCCCTGGCCAAAGCTCTTTCTTCCGGTTTCCTGAACTGCTTCACCTCAGAGACCCTGGGGGAACCTGTGACTATAACAAGGGATCAAAAACTAAGCAGAGGGCTACAAGGAAGGCAGCTCATGGGGCCATCAAAAGATACGTTTCATTCCAGGCCCGACTGACTACAAATTAATGGGTAGTTGGCAAAGTCTGCAGGACCCATAGAGCCAAATCCAGCAGGGGAGTGGGGACATGAAGGACAGGGTTTCATTCCAGGTGCTCCCAAGCAAAGAGCAGTAAAGATGAGGAAAATAAAGCTGTTGAAGAATGTCAGTTTAAGAAGAGGCAGAAGAACTGGAAATTGGAGGGAAGAAGATAAGCCCCAACAGGGTTGTACCCTGTCCCACTATGGCTAATAGTACAGTTAGAGCCGATTTTGAGCCAGTAATAGTGGTGACTTTGGGCTTTTTCCTGTTCAAACTCACTTAGAAACATCCCAAACCAGACTAAGCCCCATAAGAAACCCCAGAAGCAAAGCTTGTGAAAAAGAGAGCAGCAACAAGGATGCTGGGGCCTTGTAAGCATTCATTCACTGCTCCCAAAGCTTGTTCTGCCTCCCCACAAGGTAAGGTCAACCAAGTTGCTCTGCAGCTCTTTCCCCAGCACACCCAAACCCCTGTCCCCCAGGCTGGGTTTCCCTTACTCACTGGTACCCCCTCCAAGAAGGAGCTCACAATTTCCCAGAGGTCCGAAGTCCACAGCATGAAAACAACTGCCCTTGTCAGTCAGGCAGGTCACCAGAACAAGGTCCCCTCTGTTTCTTTGTCACCAGTCAACATTTCCCACTAAGCCTCCCTCTCTTAATCTTTTTTCACAAAAGTACATAAAAGCCCTTAGGGCACAAGATCTCACTACAGACAGTGCTGCAAGATTCCCAGACCTCTTCCTAAAAAACCCAGCTATGCTGCCTTCCACTTTGTCTTGCTGGCTTTCAGGCTGGCTCTGCTGAAGCATTTTCAGTTCCTCCCAACTGCTCCATGTTTTGGCACAACAAACAGCTCTGAAAGAGGATCAGGGACTTAAGCATCAGCTGAAGCTTGTGATGCAACAGCTGAGCTGCATGGAGAAGCTGGCCCTGGGTGGGGGTGCAGGGATGCCACCTTGGCAGGACTGAGGCACCTGGTGGCCTTCAAAAGGCTGGTGTTCCCCTGGGAAGCCAAGATGCAGGGAAGGTGGTAATACATGGAAGACTTGCCTTGCTACAGCATTTATAAATCTCTTCCTCTGGAAATCTGTGCTGTGCTGACCATCCCAGCTTGGTACAGAGATTATGCACCAGTATGAGAAGAAAAAAAAATGGCCAGCACCTGACACCCATCTTCTCAACACTGTATTTTGAGATTAATACCAATGGAAGTTGGACAAACAAATTGCTCACAGGAAACACATGAAGAACACAAAATGAAATGTCACATATTTCTTTACTAGAGACAATAGTCAGTACATCAGAGACTATTTAAATTCTCCAGAGCAGCTTGGCCATGGATGGCTTTCCTCCAGGCACCCACAGAGATGAAGAAGCTCCAAAAACAATCAAAGAGAAAAACAAATCCTAAAAAAAATCTCTATCATAAATTAATGCCCTTAAGTAACTTCTCTCACGACCACTAGAATGTAATGACAGAGAAGTCAAACGCTTGCCCCAAGAAGCAGTCACTGCTGGCAGCTGTGCTGCCCACTAACAGAGAAAGTGCCATCTGCATCTGGGATTGGCTCACAGGGATGGAGGGAGGGGAAGAGAAAAGGAAGGAGGAAAGAAGTCTCACTTACCTCAGCTTTCCTTTTCCCCCTTCCCTTGTACTGGGGAATGGGATGTTAGCTACTGCTGCTGGCTGGCCCAGAGGCAGCACAAAATAGTTGTGCGGTAAGGAGAGCATGGGGTGGCACACTAGTCAGGCTTTACACTAAAAAACTCTCAAAGCCTCTGCCCAAAGGGCATGTCTTCCTCTCTCCACAAGGCTTTGCATCTCCTTTCTAGTTTAAGGATGGGGTATTTCCATTATGGTTCTAAGGTGGGTCCTTAGAAAGAGGCTGAAGACAGCAAGCAGTGGTGTTAACACTTTCCCACAGCACAAAGGGAGGACAGAAGGGAGGCGTTTTCACCATCTGCAATCATCTCCAAACCCTTAACCAGCTTCCATGTGCCAGAGGGGAGCCGTGCTCTCCATGTGCTCAGCAGAGTTGTGTCTGCAGAGAGTCAAATGGCAGCATGGTAGGGGGTTTCCTCCCCACCCCTCAGTACCCAAGCTGGGTAGCAGAAGTCTCCAGGGGCAAAAAGAATATCCAGGCAAACAAGCAAAAGAAAAGAGAGGAAAGCAGAGGTTGGTCCCAATGCAACCAGCTACCCCCACCCAAAGCAGAGGAGGAGTCCAAGGCTGGACACCCAGAAATCATGGAGGATGAATCGCCATGTGAAATACGTGTTTTCAGAACAGTCTGCCAAGTCCGTCCTCTGGCCACACCGGCACACTCAGGCATCATCAATGAGCTTTTCTCCATTTGCAGCCTCCTTCCCACTACCCTCTCTCTCACTTTCTCCTTCTTCATCTGCCCCATCTGTGTATGTGTCCTTTTGCCCATAGCTGAGAGTTGTGCGGGCAAGGTCCACCTCGATGGGAAAGACGTCCGCATCCCGGAGCACGGCGTAGCAGTCGTCGTAGTACTTGGACATCGTGGACACAAACCGCTGCAGCTGGAACACGATGTCCTGCACTGTAGTGGAGACACGTTGGGGAAAAAAAAAAAAGTGTGAAAATTCCCTTCCCAAGCAGTGTGGAGGCTGCAATCAAGCCTCCCTAGCCAGCGTTAGATACAAACTCCTACACACGAATCCCTGTTGGCCCCTCAGGGCTGATGTCTTGGGCACAGCCACAAAACAGCTCTTCAGCAACAACTTCTGAGCTGAGACAAAGGAGGAGCATGAAAGCCAAAGCCATGTCTGCTGGACCCAGGAGTGGCACTCACCATGTTTCTGGTCCAGGAGCTCTATTTTCTCTAGCACGTCCTTCCTCATCTTGGCAAAGCGCGTGCGAGCCTCCTGACGGCAGCGCAGGATGAGCCGGTACTCGTAGTTACCAGTGCTGACCCGGTAGAGGGGCTCCCCCAGAGCCTGCCAGAAACACAGCACCATTTTTGAGGCTCCCACAACAGTGCCTGTACACACAGTTTGTCTACCAGTGTGGACTCAGAGCGACCTTGGGTTACTACAGACCTCTCAGGCTCATGGAACTGCAGTCAGGAAGCAGGAAATAGGAGGAATGCTGAGCTATGTCAGAAACTGGCAGTCAGTGGGGCCAGTCTGAAGGCCAAACACACACCAACCATGGTAAAGAAAAGCATCATAACTGAGCAAATACGAAAGGACAGGCACCTTTCAGCCCAGCATGGAGAAGTGGCATGGCTTTTTCCCTGGACTAGTATGACAGGCATTAAGAACAAACAAGTTTATATCACTCACATAAAAAATTCTGCCCTCCTCTGCATGGTTTGCCCTGTATGGATTGCATAATGAATTATGTCTTTACACAGGGAACCCTGTGGTTTCTACAACCACCCAGACACAACGCTGGAAACCAACAGGGACCTATCTGTTGTCCCACAAAACAGTTTTGAAAGCTTAGGTCTGTCAGCAAAACAGCATCCTTCCCTTGGCCCTGTGAACACAACACATCAGAATCCATGTCAGGGACCAGGGCTTGCTAATGCACCCTGCATGTGCCAAAACCCAAAGATGTCATTCTGCTGGGCCAGACTGGGCTTCTCCCTTTCCCATTTAGAAGGAAACATAGAATGAAAAATTGTGTTAGGAAAGTTTTATTCCTTCCTGACACTTGGGAACTAAGCACTTGCAAAAAATCAAATGCCTGCTCTGAGATTGATACTTAGGAAGAAAAAGGATCTTGCTTTTAAACAGGGAAACTGGAATGTATGGGACACCTTTAGCTATCTTAAATGGAGCTGTTAAGGATTAAAGTCATAAAACTCTAAACTATAAACCCCCTATTGTTAAGAGAGATCCTTTAATCAATTCTCTTCACCTACAAATGCAGTTTCACATGTGTTTTGCTGCAGAGAAGTTAAATCTCCATTTCTCAGAAACAAGTCCAGAATTAATGATAAGCTGTACACTACACACAAATGGAATCTGTGAAGATAACACCTTAATCCTCCTTATATAACCTAATAGTACTTAAACACTGAGACAGGCAACCACTGAGCACACAACCTGCAGTGCTTCCCAGGTAGCATTTACGGATACCCAGTTTCTAATACCTTAAGAACAAATATGTGCAATTCTTTAGGATGCATTCACTAGTTTAGGTGCTGACAGGCACAGAAGTGCTTTTGCAATTGTACTGATACTCACAATGCAGCTATACTCTTCATCATCCATCTCCTTGACTTTCAGGCAGTAAGACTTTGCAGAATTAAAAATAATTTTTAAAAAAAGAGAGAAGGAATTATTAAAAATTAGAAACAATTTCATCATCCCCCATACCCACGAGGTTGTACCATTCCAAGCCTTCCTTTAGTGGTAGAGACTCTGAGGAATGCACAGTGGGAAAAATCCTGTGTTCATCTACTCTTTGGAAAAACACAGTACAAGAAAAGTATGAGATGGGGAAAAACCCACATTTGGGTGTAGAAAACAAGGGGTGAGTAGAACAAAGAAGGAAAAAAAAAAAGGCATGGTCTAAATGAAAGCAAATATAATTTGACAGTTGTTTACTTTGGCTAAAGAAAGACCATCCAAAATTACAAGAAAAATATGGACTGGGGAGCTCTTTAGAGGAATTCAAGAGCATAAGTTGCAGAGGAACTCTTTACAAATAAATCAGGAAATTATTTGGGTCATGTAGAAAATAGGTCATCTGGCTTCTGCAAGATCTTTCTTACCAGTGGGAAGTGTTAGGTTAAAAGCAGGTGTCTGAATCTGAGTGATCTGGCAGTAAACAAAGAATTTGAAAAAGTAGAGCATTCTCTCATGGATTGTGGAAGAAAGGATATGTGATCATACAGGCCACATGTGACTTTCAGGATGATTCTAAGCAACTTAATTTGAACCATCATTAAAAAACAAAAAGCAAGCATCTCACCAGATATTCAAACTTGACATCCAGGTATTTTTTGATAGTCAGCCTTGTGTCAGGAATGGCTTTATTCAGGTATGTATTCAAGTCAGTAAGCATCTACAAGAGAAACACCCTGTTGCTGAATGCAAGACTGACATGCATGACTACAATTCAAGTGCAACCTTCTTCCCAGTACAGGTCATGAGGCTGCCTCGAGTTACCTCTTTTTTGAACTACAGCGTATTTGTAAGGAAATGTTTGATCATGACTTGGAATTGCCACGGTGAAGGACTTCACACTGTCACTGGTATGTGGTTCCAGTGTTAGAAATGCACTTCTCACTTCTAGCCTGAATTCATCTGCTTTGGGCTAGTTTTATTTTCAGCTGGTCCTGGAAACAGCTCTCCCTGATTCAAAGTTTTACTACCCAGCATTGTCCATCCAACATGGCACTGAAAGTGGTGCCAAATCAACACTTAATTCTCTCTTTGCTAACCTAAGTGGATAGATCCCCTGGAGACTCTAACTCAAATAAACTCATTGAAATCCTTAAACTGTTCCTGGACTGCTCATCTAAACCCTTTAAGTGACACATACTTCAGTTATGGGTACCATTATCACCTACTACACTGACCAGACTACTCCCTCATCCCCAAAAGAAAAGGAGAGGAACATACCCATGTGCAAAAGTCATAGGGACAAGATTGATATGTTCACTACATTAACTCTCAGGTTCTTTTCATTATGAAGAGAATTCCCTGAAGGAAAGCAGACAAGGATCATCCTTCCCACAAAGAATGAACTTTAAGACTACACCTTCAAAGACAGGCTTCTGCATTTCTAGATTCCCTTCTTCTCCAGACCCTTTACTCCTCTGGCTAAATTCGTTACCGGCTTAATTGTTTTCAGAAGGTGAATCCCAAACTTCTCAATGTTTCGATGGGCATCAGCAAATTTCACAAAGGCTTCACTGGCAGCTGGTTGTGGCTCCCGTACACCAATGACAGAGAAAACATCTCCAAATGCTGGGGGAGCAGAATACATACAGACAGATGAATGAAGAGGTGAACCCTGAGAAAAATCTTGTCTCCAATATTAGAACTCCCTCCCATTACCTTACAATTAGCTAGGGAATAATGTTAAATATTCCCTAAAGACCAGAGGTTGCCAGGGCATTTCCTCAATGTCTGATGTGAAAGAAGGGCCTGCGTTAGCACCATGACAGGTAATGCAGGAGAGCAGCCCTTCCCAGCTCATTTCTGCAACTCTTAGTTTTCTTTGAGTGAGAGAATCCCACATCTAAGTACTGACTAAAACTCCTGAAACTGGAGGTCAAAGATTTGTGCTCTCTTCACTCAAGATTCTTTACCTCTGTGTGTCTGAGATAGCTCAAAGAAAGCCCTGAGAAGGCTCTTGGTGTGCTCTGTCAAACCTGTGATGGAAGTCAGAAAAAACATTTAAGTCACTTCACTGAAACATAATGGAGGCATCTTTCTCTCCCATCTGGTGTCTGTGTGGAATACACAGTTTACCTTTGTATAATTCTGCAGTCCTCTCCAGCTCCTCTAATCTCTTCACTAGTCCATCTAAACAGAAACAAGAATCAGAATACAGAATTACAGCAGTCAAATTCAAGATATGATTAAGACCTGATTGCGTGGAAAAACCACCAGTTTCATACATTTGGTTCAAATTTCCCTCACCCCTTAGTGCCTGTACTGTGATACAACATGGGAAGCTTTTAAAGGAAGTGCAAACTTATTTTCTAGTGTGGGGTCATTACCTATTGGCATTCACTACGTGGGTTCCTGCTTTAAATTAATTTGACCTTTGCTAACATTTAAATGGCCACGAGGACAGCCTCTATTGCTCAGGAAGGGCAGAGACAGTCACAACAGTGAGGCAGAGCAGAAGGAAAGAATGTGGATCATGCAAGTAACAATAAAAAACAGGCAAACACAGGAGGGTAAAGTGTTCCATTAGGAAAATGTCCTCCTGGACAATACTCACCATTGCAAAGTATGGCTCGGCTTAACCCCAGGGCATCTGCTGTCCCCGAGCTCATGTTCTCCACCAGTCGGTGCTTTACCTTCTTCAACACTAAAGGCCAAAACAGAGTTGCAGGCTCAGGGTCACTGCTGTGGCCATGAAAACCTCACTAGCACACTTCACTGGTTTCCCAGGCACTTGGATAAACTACACTTAACTCGGTATTGAGGTAGCAAGTAGAAAGACAATACCATAGAAACAGGACATTCTGGTCCAGCCATGTAAAACACATCTTCTAACTTGCCCATCTGTTCTGCTCTCACATCCTATATATTTCAATCAATAGAGTTCCAGCAATTCTTTGGGAAGACTGTTCCAATCAATCACTTTGCTATAAGTTACCTATCATGATATTTGGAACTAAGCTTTGCTTATGCCACCTGCTGTATTACTTCAATTGAAATCAGAAGATGAAGCTGAAAGCAAGGCAAATAGGACTTAATGCTCAGTATTGTCCCTTTCCTTACTTTTGTCTTTTGAATCCTAGTTAAACCCTTCTGTCACCTCTTGATGGACCTTCTGTCTTTGGTGGTCAGAGCCTGCAAATTACTAGAGACATCTATGCCCTCTTTGCAATCAGATGACTGAGCCACACTTATTTAGAGGCAAACTTGTGGTGCTTGCAGATCCCAAGAACTCAGCTGAAGTCACAGTGTTCTGCAAAATACCATATTCTCACCACACTTCTGTTTTCTCAGAAATCCATCTCACTGTTCACGATTTTCCAGAACCCATGTCATTTTATTAGCACCATAATAATCACAAAAAGAAATGAGAGCAAACAGAATGGATACATTTTTACTGGAAAGTAAGAAAGGCAGACCATATAAAAGAAACACTTGTGTGGGCTTAGTTGAAAAACAGACACTTGGTTTTAACAATAAAGACTCCCTTCTTTCCCATAAAATTTATGTTTGTACAAAACTCAGTGTTGACAGGTATTTCATCATTGTTCTCCATGCTGAGAAAGCACCACCAGTGTTTATTGATTGACACATTGCTGTGTACAGCTAAAAATCTCAACAGGTCAGCATAACTCACATGTATTAAAAATAAATTAATTAAATTATTATACAGTTGAAATTCATCATCCATGTTAAACACAGCACAGAAAAACAAGCCTCCCACAGCAACAGTTAAGTCTTGATTTAACTTTCAAGAAGTCAGGGAAAGATTTTTTTAAACCTGTACTTCTCTTTGATAGCATCCATTTAAAAATTCCTGAGGTAAGAGTAAGAAAGGAGAGACTTTTACTTTGGTTTTAGCTGGGACCAATCTTTCACCTCTCCACATCATTTTAACATGCCAGGGAGCAAGAAACCAGTCTTACCAATATCCAGAGACTTGCCCTGCTTTGGGTCAGCCTGGAGCTTGTTGTAGTGTATTGTCACTTCTCCCTGCAGAAAGAGCAAACCCAGAACTGCTGTGCTGGAACCAGGCAGCAGTGGCTTCCTTTACCCAAGGACAATAAGCTGTCAACTACAACCCAGAAGCTCCAGTGGCCCCCTCCTACCTCTCACCTTTACCATCTGTATCATCTTGGCCACCTCCACCTTGGTTTTCCCTTTGACGGACTTCCCGTTCACCCCCGTGATTTCATCCCCAGCTGCTACGGTGCCATCTAAGGCTGCTGGAGTGTTATCAAACACCTAAGAGAGAGCACAGGCAGCTTGGGATCAAAAGGAACAGAAAAGTGAAGGCAGAGCTAAAGAACAAAAACCAAACAATTACATTCCTCCTATTTAATTCAGCTGTACTTTGTCCATGGTGAAGCTGCAGTTCTCCCCTTTTCTAAAAGAAGAGGTGGGCTGATCACCTTGTTCTCTCAGGAAGTTTTTGCCTCTAGGATGTACATTCTCAAATGCAGGACTTCCTGATGCTGAGAATATCACACTGTTCCCCTGTGAATTCTAACATGCTCTCCAAGGAGAAGGATAATTCCAGAAATTTTTATTTAATTCTTCCACATCCATTAGGTACTAGGGTAAGGAAATGTTACTCACTGAAAACTGAGATGTCACCTCCCACTTTGAGAAAAACAAACAGCATAGGCCTCTCCATGCTTCCCATCTCTCAGGCCAACACTGTTTTAAAAAGATGGTTTATTCTTCCTACCCAGGTGCCCACCTGGACAATGTAGAGACAGGGGCAGTACTGTGCTCCTCCCCCAATGCTGATCCCAATCAGGTTCTGAGAGTCCTTCTTCAGTGTCACTGTCCCAGGTACAGTAGGGATGCCCCTACAAGGACAAAGGAATAACTGAACATGTAGGCAGATCTGCCTGTGTACAAAACAACTCCAAACAGAAAACATAATGGACACTGCATGTTTGAATTCATTCCTTCACCTCTGCCACAAAGGCTATCAGCACAGGCCAGCAAAAGACCTTCTCTGCTATCTCTTTCTTGGGACTGCATGCAAGGATTAGAGGTGGAAGGTTCACCCTCATCCGTCACTAGGCACCAAGGAAACACTAGCATGTTTTAGAGTCTTCTCTTAGTACTGGAGTGAGAGGACGACTGGCACAGCACAAATGAGATGCAAATCAAGTGCTCCATGTTAAATGCAGGGCAGTCATTGCAGAGCAACACAAACATTCTCCTTTGCTCATCAGCACAGCGTTGCCTCATGTCCAGTCTCCAGAGGGAGCAAGAAATCAGGACTGAACAGGAAGTCTGATGATCAGCACACAGTGTCAGGCACAGGTGCATTCATCAACTCTCATTTGGTCTTGGCTGCAAAGCCTATTTCTATTGTTAGAAAAACCAGGAAAACACAAGTGAGATACTCACAGCTTATCTTCCTCAATATCATAGTCCAAATCCGCAAACATTGTTTTGGTTAAGTGGAGCCTGTTTGAAGCTGCTTATCCCAAACTCCCTGGGAAAAAA
>VZRZ01005607.1:172332-183530 GCA_013398175.1 Climacteris rufus | reverse complement strand
GTCCGGGAGGTGCTGGTCACAGCTGGTTGAACATGAGCCACTGTGTGCCCAGGTGGCCAAGAAGGC
The DNA here is from genome assembly GCA_013398175.1 of Climacteris rufus. NCBI lineage: Eukaryota > Metazoa > Chordata > Aves > Passeriformes > Climacteridae > Climacteris > Climacteris rufus. Next base: position 183,464 of record VZRZ01005607.1, on the reverse strand, counting down.
CAGTCCTGGCCTGTACGAGAAATAATGTGGCCATCAGGACGAGGGCAGTGATTGTCCCCTGTACTCAGCACTGATGGGGCTGCACCTTGAGTTCCTTGTTCAGCTCTGGGCCCTTCACTACAAGACAGACATTGCGGTGCTGGAGCATGTCCGGAGAAGGGCAACGGAGCTAGGGAAGGGTTTAGAACACAAGTCCGGTGAGGAGTGGCTGACGGAGCTGTGGGTGTTTAGCCTGGAGTGACCTGATCACTGTACAACTCTCTGAAAGGAGGTGGGGGTTTGTCTCTTCTCCTAGGCAACCAGTGACAGGATGAGAGGACATAGCCTTAAGCTGAGCCAGGGGAGGTTTAGGTGGGACAGTAGGAGGAATTTCTTCACAGAAAGGGTGTTTAGCCATTGGGATGGGCTGCCCAGGGAAGTGGTGGAGTCACCATCCCCGGAGGTGTTTATGAAAAGACTGGATGTGGCACTTACTGCCATGGTCTGGTTGACTTGGTGGTGTTCGGTCATAGGTTGGACTCGATGATCTCAGAGGTCTTTTCCAACCTAACTGATTCAGTGATTCTGTGAAACTGGTTGGCACAATCACCCCTACTGCTGGCAGGCCAGTGGTGACCCAAGGAAGCAGTGGATGCCAGTGGATGTGGAAGCCAGTATGTTGCCCATTTTTCACTGTAAAATAGCTAGTTTTCTCTGTTAGACAGTCTCAAGGACGATTTCTGTAAACATAGCTATGTTGTTGTAAAAATTATCTTTTTACATTCCTTTCCCATGGACACAGATCCTTTTGACGGACACTTCTTGTAACCAATATAGTTAGAGACGGAAGTGTTAACTTTCTCCAATGATCTGTGATTTCTAAAAGTGTATATAAGAATTAAACGAAAGGGGTTTCCCCCCTTTCCGCCCTTGCTCTGAACACAGCCTGAAGTCCAGCTCTCATTATTTCTGCGTCTTCAACTGATTACCGGGATAAGCCGTAATAACGGGGCATCGCGGTAATACCAGTCAGCACAGCAGCATGCAAAACCTCTGTGCAAAAACAATGCCATGTGCGTGGCAGGATCGCCAGGCATCTGCACGTTCTTCTTCTCTGCAATGTGTGTGGGGGCCGTGGTTGGGTGTTCAAATGGTTTTCTTGCCTCCATCATGACAGCACCATCACTGGGAGAATGCTTTGATTTCCCAGAGGAATGTGCTCGCCTTGTTCCATTATGTGTCATCTTTTCCAGCTGCTCACAGCTTCTGAGCAACTACCAGGCTACCAAACCCGACTTACTGACGCAGATCAAAAAAGCCCCCCAACATTGTACTCTTTGAACTGAAAACTCCTCCGTGACTAGGAACAAGGACTGGCTGATGACAATGACCTCTCCTGATGGCGTTTGCAGTATGCAGCCCTATGAGCCTCTTGTCTGCCTACATCAAAACACTGACTGAAGCCACCCACAATGCTGGAGTACAAGGGCAAGAGCGTGTTGTTAATAATAATTTTGAAGTCCTGGATCTAAGAAGTGATTTATTTATGAAGGGAAGCTGAATGAGAAATGCAATCCTTCAGGTGGGAGCTCTCTGAGAAAAGAGACTGACATCCTGACCCTGGCCACTGACAAGACTTTTATATCAGTAAAGCTCTAGAATTGATGAGCCAGACCCTGATCTCTGTGTGAAGAGCTTGCTGGGGCTCGGCAGTGCAACAGCACTTGACTTTGACTGAGGGTTATACAGAGAAGACAGAGCCAGGCCCTTCCCAGGGCTTTTGCACAGCTAAAGACAAGAGGCAGGAGTTGCAAGTTGCAGGATGGAATTACGGTGCAATAAAAAGGAAAAAGTACCACTATGAGGGTGGATAAGCACTGTTAGGTCAGCCCAGAGAAGTGGAGGAATATTCATCCCTAGACAGAGTGAAAATTTAGCTGGGCAGATTCTGCGATGCTGTGCTCCTGAGAGGAACCCTGCAACACAAGCAAAGAGGTCACCCCGTGGAACCCTCCCAAAGCTGACAGATGATACAGAGATCTGATTAAGTACCTGCCACATAGGCAGAACTCGAGCCCGCTGCCCGTCCCACGGTCCGGCAGGACTGCTGCGTGCGGCGGGGGCCGTGTGTCCCCGCGGGCTTGGCGGGGTCGCCCCCGGGCCACCGGCTGGGCTCCATCTCTAAGGCGGGAGCGCCACTGTGTGGGCGCTGCCCGGAACTGCGGCTACAGGACCGGGCCTGGATTCCGGGTTTGCAAAGGTGGGATATTTCTCCCATTTTGCTGCAAGGGGGAAAAAATAATTTTTCCCACACATAGAAGCACACCTATATAACGTAAATAATTTGCTTGCATCCAACGGGATTTCTCAGGGCCTTGCGTATGGCTGGGCAACACAGACGTCGCAGGACCTCATTTCTCCTGCCGTCCGCTTCTGCTACTAGAGCTGCAAGGGAGATGAACAAGCAGTGAATGTTTCCTTTGCTGGCAGCTCCTGCCATTAAAAAGAAAGACAACAAGCAGAACTGGCCCGAGGTGAAAAACTAGACCTGCTGACACTGACAAGGCCAGAACCTGTAGGTCTGATGTGCCTTGTTTTGTGCTGCTCCAGTGATGTGTGCGCGTTGTGCATGTCCTTCAGTCCATCCCTGAAGCATCGGCCTTTGTATGCGTGTGCTGACTGACCCTGCCTTTTGTGCACAGCTGCCCCAATGTGTCCAAGATCGATTGGATTCTCTCTGTGTGAGATGGAGAATGAATCTGCATGTGCCCTAAAGCCATGTCTGTCTCAATAGTAGAAATCCAGCCTATTGCCTCCTCCCAAGGGGAAAAGTAATGAATTGCCAATGAAAATGGTTACCTAAAATAAAAAAAAATAAGGCTAGCCAACATGTTAAAAAATCCCAGGAAGCTGTTAATTTTCAGGAATAGGTCTGATTAATTGCATCAAAAATTTGAAATGCAGTTTTGTCCTGAAAATTGGCCTCACTGCTTACAGTCTACCAATATGGCTTCAATCAAGAGGGCTCAGTTTGCACTAACAGACATTATTCTACCCCAAATACACAATCCATGAAAAGTTTGAGAGTCAAAACTCTTTCTGCTCGTCTTTCATCACATGTAATAAAGAGTCTGCAAACAGATCACACGTTGCATGACTGGTTAGCTTCTTGGCACTCAGATGTATTTCTGTGTACTGGGGCTTTGTGGAATCTCATGTTTCTGGCTGCTTTTCTGCTACTGTTTTCAGTGTCAACACAGCTAACTCTGAACTAACATCTTCCTTGATTGCTGTCCCTTGAGCCATGTTGTCTGTTTTGGGGGGAACTTCCAGTCAGTGAGTGTGGAGATTGTATTCCCTGCTCACAACTCCACAGCCTGCCTGCCCTGTCCCTGTCCCACTTCTGCCAAGTACTCCAAACACTTGCCTTGGCCTCCACATTTTGCAGGTGGCACATGGCCCTATTGAGGTGGAATAGGGAACTGCTTTTACTGGGTGTTTTAATTGTCCTTCCTCTGAAATTTCCTGCATTTAGGATTCTCTGAAGTTCATCCAGAGGGAAGTTGGGTGAAATGGACAATGCTATGTCACAGATGCATTGTATTTCCACATGCAACAAACATATTTCAGTCCCCCTGGACTTTGTCCCCACAGATTTTTTCTTCTAACCCAGCAGATAGGTCTCAGGGGCAGCTGTCCTTACCTACCACTAATACACTGCTCAGTGCTGACCCACAGAATGTACAGCTGTTACCTCTATGAAAGCATCACTTGCAAAGTCAGCATTTGCAACCTGAAAAAACAGCGACTTAAAGCCTAATGGGTTTCTGAGACCCTGCAGGTGAAAAACGTGAGCCCTGGCTTGGCTGATTGTTTTTTATTTGTAAGGCAGCTTTCAGCCTTTCCATGCCAGGGGCATGACCACACTCTACTGCACAGCCCAGGGGCACTGCTGGTCTGACAAGGAGCTATCAAAGCTTGTGGTCCTTGGGATGAGCCCTTGGGGTGTTGAGCTCCACAGTGGAATAGCAACAGGGATATGGGGGACCACATCTCATGAGCAGTGGCAGAGTGAAGGGTGGGAAACAGGCAGAGACTTGCCCTCATTATGCATGGGTCTAACATGCCCAATTACCCCATCCTCTCCTCACCTCTGCAATGTAAGGGACTGTTGTTGAGAGTGGTCATAATTCACGGTGAACACCCTGCCTCCCCCTTACTCCTTTCACACCCACTGCTCTCCATTTTCCTTCCAGAAAAAAAATGTGTCTTTGATGAAATGAAATGGCTCAGTCAAAGAACCCCTCCAATGGTTGGGGACCCCTGCAGTTGGCCACCCTTGCCCACTTCCCAGCTCTATTTCTGGCTGAGTTTGGAGTTTAAGTGGGCTGACCTTGTGCCCTGACTGCCCTGGGGGTCAGTGATGAAAGCGGATGGAGGCTTCACAGTCAGGTCTCTTGTGTGTGACTCTTTTGTTCCCAGGACAAGGGTGTGCAGTGCCTGGGACAGTGCTTAATTGTTTGGGGGCACTGCTTTACCCGTCATGCCCTTCCCCGGGTGGCCCCAGCCCTTCTTGCTCATGCGTGGGAGGGAGGCAGCTTCCCCACTTGGGCTAAGGAGGAGGAAGCAGAGTCTGGATTGCTCGGCATCACTTCTGGCTGTTTATCAATCTGTGTAAGAAATTTAACAGAGTGCCAGAAAGCAGAAGGAGAAAGAAAGTAAACACAGAAAGTAAACCAAAAAAAGAGAACTTCCTGGCATTTTGTGACTTGGGTCTGTCACTGGGTGCATTCTCTATTGTCCTGCTGTGCAGACAAGAGCGACATCACCTTGTCCCAGCCAGCTCCTGCGTCCATCCACCGTGCTCCATGGGATTCATACCGTCACCAAGAACTCCCTCTGCCCTTCTGCAGGTGTTTAATGAGGAAAGCCCTGTGTCAGGGGCACTGGGCTTAGTCGGAGTGGGGGCAATGGGCTCACACCAGGGAGGGCAGAATCTTTGTGTTGGTATTGTGGGTGAGCAAGACAGGGGCTGGATATATTGAGGCTCCTGGAAAGCTTTTTTTTGCTAGACCTGAGCTGGACACCACACCTGGCACTGCCCTGTGGACATGCAGAGCAGTGGTGGGTTTTCTGTAAGTATGCTTGGGCAGGGGAAGGATGCTGGACAACCTGTGGGCGTGATGATAAAGAATTTAAGATTTACAAAAGCCTTGCCTGATGGAGGTGTGTCAGCAGAGCTCAGCACAATCATGTGAGAAGCCTTGTACCACTCAATATCTCTTCAGCTCAGCATCTTTCTTTTCACAAGTCCTTCCTATGCTTTACATCTTCATTACAGCTGGAGACTGGGGCAGGAGCCTCCACAGCAGGCCCTTCCCTCTGCCATTTCAGGGAGTGACTGCGCAGAGGAAATGGATTAAAGGAGCCCAGGGTCAGGGTTTAATTACCCCATTGCGTGCAGAGATGAGTGATGGACAGAGACTGTCAGTGGGTCGCTGATTAGCTGCCACAGAGCAGACAGAGGAGGGGGGAAATGTGATGAGCCCCTGGGACAGACCACTGTTGGGGAGAGCTGTGAGGCATGGAGATGGCAGCTTGTTGTGGAAGACACTTTTTCTTTTAGTTGTTTCCCCAGTCTTTCATCCCACTCTTTGTCCCAGCTCTGTCAGGAGCTCTGTGGGCTCAAAAGTCTCCTGCTGTCTCCAGTGCTGTGGTGCTTCACTGGTTTAGGGACAAGTTGCTGCTGGGGTGGCAGGTCCCCTGGGGAGAAAGAGAAGAAGGGACACCTCCTGCCAACGGTGCTGAGCTCTTGTCTCCATGTGGTGAGGTGGCAAGGAAGGATGGAGGGAGGGAAGAAGGGAAGGAGGAATGAAAGGATGTGAGGGAAGGAAAGGAAAGGAAGAAGGCTGAAGGAAATGGCTGCTGGCAGGTGAGGTGTAATACACAGATAGTGCTAGATCAGCGAGGTTAGCCCCGCCAAAGTGCAAGCCAGACTGCCTGTCTTCAGCCCCACTGCCTCACCACTGCCTCCTTTGGACACGGCTGAATGCCTCAGTTAATAAATCTCTCTGGCATCTGTTGGGTCTGGGACTGAGAAAAACTAGGATTATTCTCTTGCCAGATTTGGTGACCTGGTAGCAGAATGCAGAAGAAGCGACTTTCAGCAAGTCTTAACTCTTCTGCTGCTAACCCCATAGGTAACTCCCCTCCTTTCCTTTTAACTCTCATATCAAGCCCTTGTTTGTCATCCCACCATGCTGCCTCTGAGCCCAGGCTCTCTTTTCCTACATTTAGACAACTCAGTCATCTCTTATCCCCGACCTTGCCCTCAGTCCTGCCATGCAGTGCCACACCTAACCCTCTTCCACCAGTCCTGTTATCCTTGGTGTCAAGACTCCTCTTTCTTCTTCTTTTCTCTACAATCCCTCTACACATCCTCTTTTGGATTCTGACCTCCAGTTTCTGCCTCCATTCACAGTTGTCCCCCAAGGTCCTGCTTCCCATGTCCACTCTCCCTATGACTCCTACCCTTTCCTCTCCCTTTCTTGCCTTTCGTCCCTCATCCTTTACCCCTCTTTCCTGTCCCCTTCACCCCTGATCTCCCAGGGTCGTTTGCCTGAATCGTTTCTGGAATCATGAGATCACTGTTTTTTTCTGTCTCTGTCAGTGGGAACATCATATTAAGGAGCGTGGATAAGTGACCAGGGGCCATTGGGGTGACTCTGGCACCCCCTCTCCCCACCCTCTCTACCCCCCTCTTCTTCTGCATCAAAGGAAGCTTTGTTGTCCAAAAGCAGAAAGAGAAAAGCAGATAAAAAGGCGGAACATGTGATCTCATTGGCTTTATTTAGCCATCCAGCTATCCCTCCTCTCTTTTCTTGATTCATCCAAAATTATCTAAGTAAGAATCCATAATCCATCCTTGGGCTTCTCATCTGTGAAAGAGATGGTGGTAGATTCTTTTTTCCAAAGGGACTTCGACAGCTGACCTCTTGGTCTTCACAGGGTGCAAAGATGACCCTGATGGGGCTCTCCAGACAGTGTAATGACTTTCATTACAGTAGTCTTTGCATCTGGAGTGCGGCATCCCACCCTGTGAATTGAAAGAAGGGAGAAGAAAATCCTTTTCCCTAAAGTTTCACCATTGCTTAGTGGGGGTTTCCAAGAGTATCCAGCAATGCATTGCTTAATCAGGGGCACTGCTTGGTGGGGAGGTTTATATTTGTAGCATTAGATGCACAACACTTGAATTAATGAGTTCCTGGATCTTCCAGGGACTTGGTTTTTTGACAAGGGTAAAATTCTTCATTTCAGAGTGCTTCGGTTGTTCTTTGTGATGGAAATGATCAGTGTTTGTCTCCCAAGGCTGACTACTCCTGGCGAGCACCCTGTATGATAGAGCTACTGTGGGAGCACTGGGACACAGCTGGGATTGCAGGAAGGATCTCTGTTGAGATTCATTTAGATGCTATCAAGCCATGAGGCAGGAAAAAGGATTATTATATATTACTTGGTTGTTACATATTAGATGAGTTTGAGGCTTTCCAGTGAAAGCTGCCCTGCATGCTGTTTTGAAACAGATATGGTTGACTAAGCAAAAATCCTTATTGTGGGCAGAATATAAAGAGTTGGTCAGTGCATCGTTTTTATGATGTTTTAACCAGCTTGGTTAAAATCCACCAGACAAAAAGTCCTTCTAATGTGGGAATATAATGGCCCTTTCATCTTTATAGTCCATTCCCCTTCTCTACAGGAGTAAAAATTCTCCGCATAACGCCTTACATCCACAGTTTTGTATCTATGTGTGCAGCACGTCACTAAGGCTGAAATTTAAGGATTGTTTCAAGGCCCTTTCAAAATAGTTAAAGCACTGAAAGGGAGAAGAGTGCAGAAAGCTTGGCAGATGGACCCAGGCAGCATTTGCCATGTTCACCTCAAGCATGACATGGACAGAGATGGACTTGGGACAAAGGGTGGTCAGAGGAATGAAGAGGGTCAGTAGAGAAGAAGGTGAGCAGAAAGGCAGAAGGATTTTTGTAAGGTGAGATGGGAGAATTTTTTTTTTAATTTTTCCTTTTTTTTTTTTTTTGGTTAAATCTCAGAAGGCAATATCAGTGAAGTATATACCCAAACGCTGTGAAAGGAAGGGAGGTGGGAATTTGGCTAAGGAATTGTTTCAGTTGCAGAAAGGTCATTGCAGAAGTTGCAGTGACTTTGGCATCATATGATCTTTTACATATCTGTGTGCGTGTAAGGTGACTCAGTGAAGCAGTATGTGCAAGGAGACCATAGCAAGAAGGATGTCTGTGGGAACGCCTGAGGTATAATTTCAACGGGGTGTGGGGAGACATGATGTTCATGGGGATTTGCCACAACTTTTCTGTGGCAGGAGATCACGCACAAGCAGATTTACAGCAACAGTGCAGAGAAACTGTGTGACACTACAACCCATCCAACAGAGAGTGTCAGCTCCAGCTTACAAACGGCTGAATCAATAAATGTGGAGAGACTTTTTTTGTGCCTCCCATGTGTTTTTTCATAAATGCCAAATTCCCATAAAAATGTAGACCTATTGTAGCTGCCACTAAACTCCTGACAGTTCTGGGTCCCTATCATTTGATTTTCCTGAAACAGGCACCATGACTCAATTCAGAAGATATTTTCATTTGTATGTCGGGCTGATTCAACTTATATCCTGCCCTGTTGTGTCAGACTCATTTTTCCCCATCTCTAAGAGAAGCCCGGTGGAAGGCAGAGGGCCCTTCACATAGATGCTCAAGGTCTCTATCAGATAATAGTTGAAGAAATATTTGCCATGACCAAGCTATGGTCATTTTTTGCCATTCCTTAGTCACTTGGCAGCCAATGGAAGGAAGAGGCGAGAGCAGGGTGGGGGAGAGTAAATGAGACAGAGAGATGAGAACAAAAGATTCTTTTGTGGTACAGAGAGAGAGAAAAGGGAAAGCATCACCAAATGCCCAGAAGCCATGTTTGTAACAAGAGACCTATTCTCTCAGCTACTTGGAAAACAACTTGGAGTAAAAGGCCCTGGTTGAATTAACCCTTCATGGAGGCGATTTACTGAGCATGAGGGAGAGGCATGGCCATGGGATGCGTGATCTGTGCGGCGAGGTAGCGGTTTTGGCTCTTGAGCAATTTAAAACAAGGATTGGTTGTCTAGGAAGAGGAGGTAGGGCTGATGTTGGGTGGTTTGACCATAGCGAAGTTTTAAAATGTCAGATGCCCTTTTTTCATAGGAGCTTTGGTTTTGGAAAAGATCACTGGAGGGTTTTTTGCAGCATATGAGGCAATTACTCTTTTCCATTGACGTTTTTCCCAGGGTTGCTGGCAGCTAGGACTATGGAGTAAGGAAAACACTGCCCCTAAAATATATGGCTTACTGCAGCATAATCTTGTGCTATCATAGTCTCTGTGAATTCAGTTTCTATTGCTGGCCTTCAAAAACTCTCTTCTTACACTTCACATCTCTTTTGCTCATGTCTTAGTCCTCCCTTTGCCTGAGAAGAATAATTTTACTGAAGTTAGGGGTTCTCTGTACAACTGAATTGAAGGTAGGCCAAACCCTCCATTTCCAAAGAAATCTTTATTTCATTGTGAACTCTCTTCCTTAGCCTCCTCCATGTTATTTATATGGAAGTTTCCTCTACTATTGCATCGATTTTTGGGTAAAAGGAGACTTCTGTGACAGTGGTACCAGAAAAAGTTCTACCCAAGGAAACAGAATCTGCACCTATTTGAAGATAAATATGATATTGTCATATGCTGTGTCCATTTGACTACGAGCTTGCGTGTGGGTGTTCTACAGAAGTGAGACAGATCTCAAAGAAAGCTTCTTCTCCTCATAACAGTACAGAAGGAACAGCACCCTACCTCTGGAGCCTCCCAACACAGTGAATGGCAAAGGGGTGCAAAGAGCAGTCTGGAAATGGGAAGACATTTCTGCTGTCTGCTTCACTGTCTCACCAGGTCAGGAGCAGTGTCCCCCCATCACGGGTCACGCACCCCCCCTGGCCTGATGGCGCAGAGGGGGAGGATGCAGTGGGTGCCCCTGGAGCCCGCGGTCAGGTGGGTGCCAAGCGGATGTGAGATGCACACAGCCTTACAACGGTGCTTTCGTAAATAAGCCATCACATGGGACCCGTGCGTGTCTGTTACAGCAGCAGTTTGAAAACAGCCAGGAAAATCATGTGGCAGCAGAAGTCTGCAGGCTCCCAGCCCTCCCCCACTTCCTAACCTTCTCGCTCCCTTTTCTTTCTAGCTCTCTCTCTGTGTCTTGCTGAGATGGTAACCTTAAAGGCTAGAGCTAGGTTTTGCTCCTGCTAACCTCATCCAGGGCTTTGGGATGTTTGTGTTGGCACTCGGCCTTGGTGTTCAACCTATCTGTGCTGCTTAGACCACCTCTGCTGTGTGATGTCCCCTGCAGTCCTGCTGGAGAAATTTTCAAATTCAGTCTCCTAAAGGGATTGAAGGACATTTACCCAGAGGGGATGCTAAATATGATTAAACCCATTGCTCAATGGGATTTTCACTATTGCAGGTGAGTCTGGCAGAAATTGTCTTATTCTTGGCAGTACAGTTTTAATACCCGATTGGCACTTACTGGAGTTACTTGTAAGGTCAGAAGAGAGATTCTGGAGTTTGAAATGAAGCTTGCAAACTAAAAACCATGAACTTCTCCACTGCTGCCTCATACACCTCATTCACAGTAACACAGCAAGGCAGGGGTCTCAGAGCACTGAGACCTCAGCTGAACTCAGCGCAGGTGGTGTTCTGTGTAGAGCAAGCGCTACCACACTGTCAGTTAATGCACATCTTGGAGCCTTGGCTCCACTCATGGCTCCTCTTGTAACTGAGGTCTTAGGTGCTATGCCTGAGTTCAAAGAGCTCAGAGACAGAAAGGAATGGAGGAATTTACTGGGCTGTGACAGGTGAGGCTCAACCTGTCCCATTTTCCTAGCACTTGGGTGGTGTTGTTGATTATACCTTCTTCTACCATATGTTCCTCTAGCTATCATTTCCTCTAAGATGGCCTTTCCTGGCTTAGAAGCTCAGGATCTTAGTCCACAGTTCATAAAACCTTTACCTTTTCTTGCATTATGTGCTACCCACAACCCTCTCCTCTCCTCTCC
>VZRZ01005607.1:141272-172185 GCA_013398175.1 Climacteris rufus | reverse complement strand
TCTCCTCTCCTCTCCTCTCCTCTCCTCGTTTCTTTTTCTATGTGTTCTTAAAACAGATGGAAGAATATTAAAGCTTTTCCTTATTTCGCAAGATATGCTTCAGGATCTGAGTCAAGAAGATCTGCTGGAGGCAAAATAATAGGGTGCAAGGTGATAGACATGCTCTGGGTAGATTATATTAGCTGCCTTAGGCTGTGTTGAATTTGGATCTGAAAATGGGGCTGGTTTGGACTGAGTTAATATTTACAGCAGATAGGAGTGGGCTTGATGGAAAGAATTTGCCTGGATACAGTGCTGCTGAAATGGGATGAGTAACTTCACCATGGCCAGTTTAAAAGCCTTGTTTCTCTTATACCAAAACCTGTCACTCCACTTGGAAGCTGTTTGCTGGACCAGCTTTCCATGGATAGGAAAAATATTAACGAGTAAGTGCTGAAATGGGATTCCCAGAAAGGTGACCAAAATCTTTAGTTCCTCGGTGTCCAGCTGCTCCAGACTATCTCCTTCTCCACAACCTGTGAGTGATTTATACAGAATGTCTGCATCTTCTTCACAATTTGATCCATCAGGCCAAATCTGTTCATCATTCAGCATCCTAACTCTAAAAAGGAAAATCATCCTGGCTGAGAAATTCCCCAACCAGGAATCATAGAATCATGGAATCATAGAATGGTGTGGTCTGGAAAAGACCTTAAAGATCATCTAGTTCCAGCCCCTCCTGCCATGGGCAGGGATGCCACCCACGAGACCAGGTTGCTCAAAGCCCTCTTAATCTGACCTTGAACAGTTCCAGGGGTGGGCAGGAGTGGCTACCAGTGTTTGAAGTGAGAAAATAGGACCTGAAAACCTTTCACAGGGCTTATATTTTCACTAGGTTTCCTTGGTAGGACAAAATTTCATCCAGTCTAATATGGTATGTGTAACGCATTGCCAGTGTTACTTATAAAGGCGATAAAATAAATACTTTACTTAGACACAGGATTAAGCCCCAAATAAAGGAAAATTAAGACTTTTTCCAAATAAATGATGTCTCAACATGAAAGACTCTACCTGGAGGATGTGGCAAGTCAGTGTAGGTCACAGTGCTGCCAAATCCCTTCCATCTGCACTTGTTCTGTCTCTGCTTTTTAAAAAAAATACAAAGCAGAAAGAAATGTGTAGTGATGGGTAGGAGATGTTGTGGTCCTGGGGAGAAGCAGAGCCCCATCTCCTTACACAGCTAGCAGGGAGTGGAGCAGGAGAGTGGAGGGTAGCGCAGTGCTGTACAGCTGCAGGGCTGCTCACAACAGGGCAGAGCTCCCAGAGAATGTGCTCTTTGTTCCCTGCCTTTAAAGGGTAAGAGAAACACTTATGCATGGCAAATTAGCCCAAAAATGTATTTCTCTAAAACACCCGATTGTCTGGCCAGCTCTGCAGCTGCAGGGAAGTTCCAGGGAGAGAAGGGGGAGGCAGTGGGGAAGGAGGAGGAGGGAGGCAGGCAAGGAGGATATTGATGGCTGGGGGGGGGGCAAGGCAAGATGATTGTGCGAATGAGGGAGAAATTCTCATGTCTCAATTTGAACAGAGCTGAGCACTGAGCCAGGGGACCCCTGACAGAGGGGCCACGTTGGTGGTCAGGGGACCATGGATACAGTGCTGTCTCCTGGGGGGGCAGGGAGAAGAGGGGACACAGACAGCTGTGCTCTGGGCAGCGTGGGAGCGGGTGCTGGTGCAGCCGGCGGTGCCGGGGAGCCCTGCCACCCGGCAGGTTCAGCTGTGCCATCTGGGCCGGGACACTCGGCGAGCAGTGCCATGCTCCTCTCGTCACCATGCCGCGCATCCCGGGGGGCTGTGGCTCCTCTGCTCCTGAGCAAAGCACACAGGGTTCGACTGTCCTAGAGGTGCAGGGCCTCTGCTCTTCCCAAGAGGTGGCACTTAGGTTTAAAACATCCCCAGAGTACCTCTGGATTAGGAAATTGATCTGGGCTTGTTAAGAATTTCCAGCTTAATGCTGACACACATTTAAAAACTTCCAGACCATTGCTGGTACAAGTGATTCCTTGAACTTCCCTGGAATTTGGGAAGCAAAACCTAGTGACAAGATTCTTGACAATGGCTCAGACTGAAGTTCATGGTGAATGCCACAGTCCCATCCCTGCCCCAATGGGTGCCATTGAAAGTGCTCAGGTCCACCTTGAGTATAGCTGAGACCTCAGTGTCCAGGGAAAGTCTCCAACATGGTCTGGGATGAGACATCCTCTTCATGTGCATGAGTTTATTTTCTTTGCCATTACCTGCTCATATGGAAAGAGAGGCAGCTCCCTGTTGCAAACTACAGTGCTTTGCAGGCACAGCCTTGAGGCAACCTGACTGGTCCTCACCACTGCCCACTGAATGCTCCTGGGGACATATGCAGAGTGATCCCAATGCTGCCTGCAGAGGAAGCAGCTTGGGCTAGGCTTTGCCTTTAAGGACACTCAGCAGTGCACTTGCCTGTTGCAAATGCAGGTCCCAGTGCTCTGTCCTTTCTGTCACATGTCATGGCCTACTTTGGGCAGACACTAACTTCTCCTTCAAAGTCACCAGTGCCACCTGCTGCAAGGGCTGGTGAGACTGGGAGGTAGCCTTAGGTTAGCCGAGCTTAGACTGCCCATGAGAAAAAGAGACATGAGAGTCTCAGATGGGATTTGGCTTCAATGCATTCCTGTGACTGTCCAGCTCAGGTGCAGGATTGATGTTGCCACCAGCTCAAGCTGGCAGAGGCAAACTGTACTCTGTTTTCAGGTTGCTGTTACACTCATCATGTGACCAATTTTTTTCAAGGAAAACCTTGTAACTCTTTGGGTTTGTAATCCAGGAATCCTATGAAGTCACTGGACTGGAGGACGGGAAAGACAAGTGGACCTGGATGTTTTATCTGAACAAGAAGTGATATTGACTGCTGCTGAGAATTATTCACAGGTTACAGAATGGGTCAGGTTGTAAGGGACCACAAGGGGTTATCTGGACCAACCTCCCTGCTCAAGCAGGGACATCCTAGAGCACATTGAACAGCATTGTGTCCACGGTTCTGGAATGAGACGGAAACTCCACAACCTCCCTTGGCAGCCAGTTCCAGAGCATGGTCACCTGCACAGTAAAGAAATTCTTCCTCATATTCAGGTGGAGTCTCCTGTGCATCAGTTTCTCCCTATTGCCTCTGGTCCAAATGCTTGGACAATTGTGTATTCATTCTTTGAATCTTTCTGTTTAGAGGTTACATGAAGATGCTTTAGTTGACACTGGGTATGGAAGTATGGTACGGAGTGGGATCTGACTGAGGGAAGCCAGAATATCCTATAGAGGAGAAGCTCATCAGACTTGTGTTGAAGAGGTGTGATGTGTAGAGGAGGAGGTGGGAAGCTGAATCAGTCTTTAAATGAGGTGTTGGAAAGCTGCTGGCAGCTGTATAATCTTGTCATCACTACCTTGCACACCTCTTTATGGCCAAGTCACTCTCTCATTTTATGTTTACATGGGAGAAGAAAGGATGAAAAATGTTAGCTTTAATCAAGTCAGCAATCTTTCTTGGCTTTGACACACTTCATTTTCCACTCAGGTGAAAAGAGGTCCTTCTGCGTGCACTGACACATATCCCTGAGATGAAGGGGCTTCTGCCCTGTTGCCTCCTCTCAGACCTTCACATCCCTGCCACTCCTCGTATGTCCCTCTGGAAACACCCTGAGCTGCAGCCACACAAACATCTGTGACCACATTCCATGAACTTAACCTTAATTTTTAAGGCCACAAAGCTACAGCAGTGCCAGTGCTGGGCTTCATGCCTGACCTTCAGGGAGCGGGTGACACAGACTGATGGCGGGCCTGATGTGAGTTCTGAGTTCACTTTTGCCAAGGTGGGACTCAGGGAAACCAAGAATCCAAGGATATTCCAGCACTTTGTGGAGACCCTGAGACCTCCCAACTATGGCAAGGATGTGGCATGATCAGATGGGAATGACTGGTACCGGGGAAACATTTATTGGTAAATAATTTGCTAAGAAATGGGACTTCGAGGGAATGAAACCACTTGCAAATTCAGACATTATTCAACAAGCACTTTTGACTGGAAAGTGAGTGTGGGAGATGGATTTTTAAAATATCAAAACATTTCATTTCAAGGCAGTCTTCCTGAATTATTCTTTTCTAAATGCCAAAATGATGTGAATGGATGTTTTCAAAGTGAATTTCTGACATTTTGTTTCAAGACAGCATTTTGCATTTAAAACTTGACCCAGGTTGAAAGATGAGAGGTCAGACACAAGAGCCTAAGAACCACAAAATAAAACCTGCTATTTAAAGTTCAGAATAATGTTTCAATCTCTGAGTTATGCCATTTGAAATAAAAATTAAAAATCACCACAGAGCTCCTATGCATGTTCAGATCAACATGCCCCTATGTGACAAGTCTGAAGTAGTAGAGTCACTGGAGCAAAACCAGTGTGGTTGGGATAAAACCAGCCAGTAATGGCCTGAAATGAACTAGAAAATGCCCTTATGCATCCCAGACAGAATGCCACTCTTTATCAATAAATTTCACTTTGATCTCAATAAGGCTGTTTAGGGTGGGATGTGCATCTCTTAGGGATGTTTGCATCCATCCAGCTTCATTGGTAGCAACAGGCAGAGCAATGATGAGCAAAGCCCCTGTGCCTATGGCAGTTTTACCCATGCTGGCAATTAGCTTTAGACAAAGTGGCAACTAAAGTGTCATCATTTTCCAGTGATCCCTTGGAGCACTGTCCCACTGATCTCCATGAAAACCAGTGGAGCTCTTTGTGAGCATGTGTCCATAGGCAGTTCCAGGGGAAAAAATGCAAGCAAAAGCAAGGTCTGGGTGCAAGAAAATCACTGCTAATTTGGGAAGTGGCCCTAATACTTCTTATAAAGGGTGGGTAGGTTGGGAGACAACAACCAAGCAGGGTGAAGGACACTGACAATGCTTTGAGAAGATGCTGTGCCCCCCAACTGCCTCTGCTGTACAAAGGCAGGTTCAGTCTTGAGGGACGTGAGGATTAGCCTTCCTCCCCCTTCCCCGCTGGCCCCAACTCCTCACTCCTGTGGCCCCATCCTCCCTGCCATGCGCACGTGGTCCCTGCTGGCCATGAATAGAGTTGGCACGGGTGGGCCCAGCCTGAGCCACTGGGGCTCACGACTCCCGACCTGAATAAGCAGCATAAAGGCACAGAGCAGCCCCGTCGCGGCTCTGTCCCGACCCATCCTCCCCAGCTGCAACAGCATCCGCTGTGGGCCCAGACCGGCCATTCTTATCGAGTCCTTCTGTGCAGTTTGTCTTTTTCTCCCTCGCTCCTCTCCCCCCACCCCTGCCTTTTTTTTTTTTTTAATCCCCTTTTTTCGAACATATCATTACAGGAGCAACAAAAAAGATGGGACAATACAGCCATTGATGAACTGCTCTCGTCCTCCAGTCCCGATCCCCCCCACTCCCTCCCTCCCCTTCTCTGGTGCGTGCCAACACTCTTTCCACCCGCCCAGGGCTGGAGCCAGCGCCAAACAACCTCTGCTAATAAACAAGAGGAACCAGATAAACCAGGAACACAATAGAGGGATTTGTTGCACTTTAGTGATGGTGGGAACAATGTCAACTCCGTGGCGCAGCTGCATGGACCCCCTCCCATCCTCTCCTCCCAACGCCTCGTGCCCCCCGAGTACTTGCAGCCCAACACTGTGATTTATGAAAGGCCAAAGGTCACCGTGCATTAAAGGGCTTCTTTCTTGCATCATTCATTAACCCTTCTACGACAAGGCATACTCATTGTGGCATTGGTGGTGGCAGTGGTACAGGCAGAGTGGTATGGGCAGAAGAGACTATTCTGGTGGCACTATGCATCTCTCAGAGGATGCAGAAGTTCAGACTAGTGCTTAAGCCTGGTTTTACACCGACCTGGTGGGGTGGGGAGGAGGGGAGGCTTTGGTGAGATATGTTTTGGCCTGGAAAAGTAACTCATGCACTCCAGCACAGCTCTGTTCCCATCTTGCCCGGGTCACTGTCTGCCTGACCTACACTTGCTGCCAGGCTGGTGAACTCAGGTCGCTCAGTCCATGCTGTGGCCATGCACACACTGAGGGCTGACCCAAAGGGCCGGAGAGGAGGGCAGAGAGGAGGCAGGGGGTTGTGGAAGAAGATGGACCACTCCAAGGTCTCCTTCTTAGGACAGTAGAGATGTGCCCAAAATCTCTCTGTCTCACCAGAGCTGGTTGCCATTACAGACAAAGCTGTGGTGTCACCATGCAGCACTTCCAAGCCTTCCTGTGTATCCATGAAGCCATACCGTGAAACAGCAGTATGACAAATCCTTGGACTGACCTTTTTCTCCTGGAATTGCAGTGACCAAGTCACTTTGGGTGAGTCAGTACAGCAGCAAAAGCTTCAACACTGAACTTTGAAACCTGAGGTACAGCCCCATAGCCCCAGGTATGCTTGAGGGCTCCCTGGAGACCCTCTCCATGGGCAAACTTGCTTGGGATAAACCTGATGCTTGCATAAACCTGATGGCCATCACAGGCTGGAGGTGGTGAGAGAGCCCTGGAAAGAGGGTGCCTGCTGGATTTCACGTCCACTGTGAGGGCAGTGGGTCTGTGCTGGTGCCTGTTGCCTGGCCCATCCCTCCAGGCTCAGCGGAGGGAAGGCTGTGGTGTTGGCAGGTTGGGGAATCTCACCCCTCCTCAGGGTGAAGTGATGGGTAAGAAGGGACAAGCTTGGGAGTTGTTGGGAGCCCTTTGAGTATGGGTGTCAGGCTGAGCCCCTGCACAGGGCAGAGGGGATATGGAGGCTGGGGCAAAGAGGAAGACAGTCCCACTGCCCAAATGCTGGCTGGTAACTCTGGTTACCGGCCGAACTGCTCCTGCCCTGGCTCTGGTGCCTCGAGGCCGTGCTCCCTCACTCATTCTCCCTCACATTCCTCCGGGAGCTGATCAGGGCTTGAATGACACCCCAGATGACTCTTTGCTATTAATTCCTGTGAACAGAAAGGGCTCCTTGTTCTCCCAGTCCTACTCTCTGGAGGAATTACAGGGGCCAAGGCAGCAGGCTGAAGCCTTCCTGACTTAACCCTTCCCCCGGCTCCCCAGGAGCCTTCTGGCATCCAGAGGACTAATAGAGGTGAAGATCACTCTGGAGCCAACTTGTCCACCACTGAATGAGCCCACTAGGGTCACTCAGCACCTCTTCAGTCACAGGTCCTGTTGGGAGGATCCCCTTTTCTGGTTGTTCTGCCCCATCTTGTACAATTCCTTTCCTTTCCCCTCTGGGCATCTCTCATCTGCTGTGCAGACCAAGAGCATCCATCTCCCTCCATTATATAACATTGGATATGCCAGACTCCATCCAAGAAAAGGCAACCTGGTATTTCTCCCCCAGCTTTACCCTTTCAACGTGTGCTTTTTGGAGTTAGCCTTTTGGAAGTACACCTGTCCTCTCCGGCAGGAGATGCAGGGGTTAACAGCCAGGCAGGCTCTGTGCCACCTATCAAAGCAGGTAGCAGACAGACATGCTTGCTCTGTTCCTCTTTGATCTTCCCAGACCTGAGTAATGCAGGAAAATTGTCCCGTTTAGCCATCACAAGTCCTTGCCATGCCCATGAAACATTAGACTGACCAAGATGACGGGCCAGGAGCTGCCTGGGGTTTTTGCAATGCTCAGAGATTATTCTCTTCCCTACTTTCCACAGGGTTTTCCCTACACCTCCTCTCTGGAGCAGCTGGCACTGTAATCCACTGCTTTAGAATAAAAAATGCAGCTGAGCAAAGTCTGCTTAGCCACATCAAGGCCATTACCAGTGGCAGCAGCAGTGTGGTATCCTGCACTTGTGGTG
Source organism: Climacteris rufus (assembly GCA_013398175.1). Classification (NCBI taxonomy): domain Eukaryota; kingdom Metazoa; phylum Chordata; class Aves; order Passeriformes; family Climacteridae; genus Climacteris; species Climacteris rufus. The sequence goes on along the minus strand of VZRZ01005607.1, from coordinate 164,335 downwards.
GCCCTCACTGTGCCTTGGAGGGGGAACAGGTTTTACTCCTGCTCTGGAGCCAGGCAGAACTCTGCAACCACATCCCAGACCCAGTCCCCAGATAGCTTCCCAAGGACTCCCACCCCCTCCTGGGATGATGGGATTGCAGGGCTATGCACTGATTAGCATCATCTAAGCTTTGTTGCCCATGGGGAATGATAATCTTGGAGGAGGGCAGCCACTGCGACATTTCTTTTGCTGCCCTGCGCAGGACACTGGGTTGCCAAACAGCCCAATTCCCCAGTAAACAACTCCAGGCATTGCCTGCCTCGTGTTTCCCGACACCCCATGGCAAAACTTCCTGCACAGCCCCTGTACCTGTCCTGTAACCACACAGATGCCTTGTGGTGCTGCCAAAATCCTGGTAGAGCTGCAGGCAGCTCTTTGTGTTTCCTGACTGACCCACACCACTTCCTTCCTTTCTCCTCAGGCTGCCTCACGAGCAACCAGTTCACCAGTGCCCACGACTGGAAGCTCAGAGGCACCTGGGAAGATCTGGGACCAATAGTGGAAGCTTCAGCCAAAAACAGTGAGGGGTGATGGAGACCAGAGCCCAGCAGTGGTTTCTGTGCCCATCTCCCAGTTGGGAAGCTGCCTATGGCTCAAGGCAAATTGAAGGGCTCTTTGGAGATCGTGACTGACACAGAACTGAGGAGGGTGACATAAACATGGGCATTGGGGACTCTCTGCTTCTCTTGTTCATGGGCAGGCCTTGAAAATGACCCGCACACTGGGAGCCTGGGACGGCAGTCAGGACATTGGATGGGAGAGGAATTTGGAGAGAAGGGCATGAGGAAGTGGTGGAGACGGGGCTGGGCTTCAGTGCTCCAACAAAGGGTACGACCTGGTCCTGATCTCTCCCAGGCTGACATCAGTCATGTCCCGTGATGTCTCACGAGTCAGACCATCTGCAGACTCATAGGTTTTCCAAGCATTATAGTGGCCTTTCCCTTTGCTCCTCCCTGCTTTTCCTTGGAGCATCACACTTAGGCAATCATCAACAAAAAGAGTAACTCTTTGAAACCTTTCTAGTTTTTCCAATTTTCTCATGACTTCCTCTGTGGAGGTTCAAATGGTCACCTGGCCACTAGCTTCCACTTGCCCCCAGGACGGAGTAACCAGCTTCCCAGCTATTCCATGACCATGATGATGAGGTGTAATAAGGCCCAGTGGCATCTCCACACCAAAAAGGACATGCAGTCCTCACTGAGGATGTTTGATACACTATTTCTGATTGGGACAGGGGGGCTTCCAATGTGGCTCATGTGTCCCTGCCATCTGCAACCCTCCCATGGCTGCCTGGATTGCATGGTCCTCTGCCTCCCTCTTTCTCCCTCACAGGCAGAGAGACATCCCCCCTTTCCAGCAGGAGAGCTGTCCTCCTGCTCTTCCTCACCTGCCCTCCAGCCATGTCAGGCAGGACCAGCAAGCTTCGTATGGGCAGAGATGCAAATCCCACTTTGGAGACAGTGCAGATCAAGGGCTTGGCTTTGGTGTGGGAAATCTGGCTTCCCTTCCTGGCATGATGTTGTTATGGTCATTCCCTGTCCTTCCCACAGCATCGCAGCAGGGATACAACCAGTGCAAATCTGCACCAACCTGCCTAGCACAGGTGAGAAGGCAGCAGGGGCAAGACCCCCTCCCATTCCCAAATCCCAAACCTTGCCCCCCACCTCCCACTTGCCCCTCATTGCCTCACGTGCCCGCCTCCACACGAAGGGGATTTTGCAAAGAGGAGGTGGTGCCTGCTCATCCATCACAGTGGCCGTCCCCATCCTGGCCACTGCCGTCGCCTCAGCTCCTCCTAGCCCGGGCGTCCTCTCCCGTCTTCGGGTCTGGAGCAAGCTGGACGCTCTTAAAAAGCTTTTTATGTGCGTGCGTGTGTGTGCGCGAGTGTGTGTTAATCACATGATTGTCATTCACCTGTATCCTGAACAAAGACCGTGCACTGTTTAAGGCCCAAACAAGAAAGCCAGAAAGGGAAGGGGGTGGTTGTTGGGACAACTGAAGGGGCTGTTGAGAGAGCAGGCGCGCGCGGGAGAAAATCCTTATCAAACTCCCAATTCATGGGTCTCCCTTTCCCTCAGCACACTGTGGGTATTGTTTGGCTGGGGGGGGGTGTGTGTATGTGTATTTTTCGAATGTCTGTATCGTCCCCTCCTTGCTCCTCAGCTCTGACGCTGTTTTACTGTATGGAAAGATTTCACACGGAACCCCTCCCATTTTCCCAGGCAGTCCTGGGACAATACCAGTGCTGTGCCCCCGACTTGGGCGGGGGACAAAAGCTGGCCCTGGCTCTCATGCTGGGGATCCTGCTGCTCCTGTGCTTTCCCATCTGACTCCTCCCTTGCCACAGGTGCAGGGAATAGGTGTCATCTAGCAAAATCCCTTCTCAGAAACTTCCGTGGTTCCACCTTGGTGATGGAGGTGTCCCACCAACGTGGTCCCCTCGTTGAAGCCCCACCAAGCAGGTGCCACTGTGATGATGTTCCTTGTTGTCTGAGCAGACAGCCTGGAGCAGAGTGGCTTTCCTGTCGTCCTTGGGAGTGGTGTGGACACAGGGGCACACTTGTGACCATTCACTTTCAACCATTTTCCTCCTGACATGGCTTTATGGTGGAGAAGTGGTAACCTTGCACCTTTGCATATTGAGGACTGAGGCCCTAAGAAAACAACTCACTGATGCAGCTCATGGGAAATTTTGCCTTAGCAAGATCTCATTAACTCTTTTGTTGACAAAGGACTGTTCCTTCTTATGGACCTGGAGCATAGAAATACGTGCTGAAAAGGGGTGGAAATCTGCTATATGAGCATTCCCCCAACAACCAGCACCTTTGGCAGGGTCCTTGTCTCTAAAAAGGACTCTCAGGGGAGGAAGAAACATGCCACTCCAGTGTCTCCTGAAGCAGTGATAGTTTCTTATACTTCCCTTCTGCTTGTCTTCTCACCTCAGTTGAAGAGAAAGCATCACAGCTCTCCCTGCTACAGTAGTTATATTTTACAAAGGTCTCTCTCCTGAATCTGCCTCTGTAACACAAGAGAAGAGATGAGACATTGACAGAAGAGACTTGGAAAAAGATATACAAACATTCAGTGCTGTGAGAGGGGCCTGAAAAAAAGGACTGCAAACAAAAGAGTTCAGAAAGTGGAAACAAAATATAAGAACTGGAGAAAGGCAGAATGAGGGGAAAAAGTCCCTTCCCCATAATTTAAATATGAGGAGACACTGAGATTGTAGAGACTGTGTGATTGGTACACCCTCCTTTGAGGATATCCCTCTCTGCAGCTCAACAACCCATAGCTCTTCCAACAAGGCACAATTTGGACTTGGCTCCTCTCTGGCTGGTGGCAGCAGCCCCTGACAGGGATGGTGAGCATTGGGACAAACACTGGTCAAGTACCCTGGAGTTTACTGAAATCCCTTCTGGGTCTGATTCCTTTCTTGCCCAGTTGGGAGTGGTGGGTCAGCACCATCTTGCTCTCCCTGCAGAGCTTACCTGTTGCATTTGGGGTGTGAGCTGAGCAGGCTGTGAAGCCTCACTCAGTGCCCTGTGGGGCTCGTCTCCTGATTGGGGATCCTCAGCAGCAGCTGCCTTCCTGAGGGGCAGGAGATCAACCTTCCTGTTCCCGTTCTCCTACACCTATGCCAGGCCCCTGCAGATTGAGGATGACCCTCACTGGCTGGGAGAAGATGCCATGATCTCTGCAGAATCACTGACTCTGCATCCAGTGAACCATGGACAACTGTCTATAAACTGACCTTGCCCCACTTGTTTTTGCTGGTCATCTGTCTGCCAGACAGAGGGTGAGCTGCCCCTGTCTGTGCTGAGAGACCTCTTCTTGTGACAGCTACAGCTGCGGTCTCTCTTGGTGAGAGAATTCATCCCAAACTGCAAGACTTGAGGTTGACCAGCTGCTGCTTTGACCAAGGAAGCAGGGCCTGAGTGCTGCTTTGCGAGGTTCTCCATTGGGTTTTCTTGTCATCAAAGAGAAAGGTACTCATTCCTCACTTCCAAAGGGAAAAAGGCATCATGTGAAGAAGAGTATTTGAACCCATCTTTTTTTCTGGAGTAGGTAATGCTGAAGAGAATGATGATCCCTTGATCATCATCCCTTGATTATCCCTTGAGATGATCCCTTGATAGTTATTTCTCCTGTGGGATGCAAGAAGCCTGTTTAAGCACAGTTGCCTGCTTGATCCCAATGGCATGCAGCTATTCCCCCTCCCAGCTCTGTTCAGTACAGACTTCTCACTGGGCTCTAGCAAGGTTTTCCCTGCAGCCACCCTACAGTTTCAGAGCTTTATTTACTCCAGACAACACCAGGCATGCAGGGAAATAGCCCAGTGCTGTTGGCCAGGTCTGCAGGGGCAGCAAACAGCCCCACAGGTTTGCTCTGAGAGCCTTAGCTCAGGTGCTCAGCACCATCGTTAGGACTGGTTCCCTCACAATTTATGTGATGCCAGACAGTGGTTTTGCTGGGTCTTTCTAACACAAAGTTTCTGGAGAGTGCACGTCTGCTAAAGGAGTTGAAAATGTTCATGAAAGTCCTTCCAGGTGTTTCCCTGGGTCACATCCATTAATCTACTTGTATTTTCTGACTTAGCACTGAAGCGTCTTCATGTTGGGTCTCCAGCAAGGAGCTGGGGCAGGAGCTAGGTTTATCTTATTGCTAGCTTAGGAAGAACTGGGAAGATCATCAGAATTTTTGTGGGTGACTTCTCATGGTTACAGAGTTGGCGTTGGTATACACCAGTCCTGGTAACAAAGGAAATTAAAGAAACCAACTACCAGAGGCATGTGGGAAGCAAAGTGAGCCAGAAAACAGAAGATGTGAGGGCAATCATTCTAACCCATTGAGTACTGAGATCCGTTACAAGTCCCAGCATAAGAGCAGCAAGAATGAGGCTGAGTGTGAGAGAGTCCTTTTCACCAGGAGACCTCCCTTTCCTCATGAAAGACCACACATTTGCCTTCAGGAGAAGTTCAGCTTGTTGGAGGAAGCAGAGCCTGCTTGTCTCAGCAAGACCCCACAGAGCCCATCCCTAGAGTGCAAAAATCTTAAGAAGGTCCAAACTGGTATCCACTGTCCAGCAGCATGGTGTTTTCCCTGGACCTGATGTCCTCCACCCTCAGAACATCTCTGATCTCCTGCATCCCCTTCCCCACCCCAGAGATGCAGGTCTGAATGATGCCCCTTTCACAGTGCCTTGACCGCAGGGTCCTGGGCCAACTTGTTTTAGCACAGAGGAATCCTCATGAGACTGTGATGAGGACTAGGGACTCATTCAGCACATGGGGAGCACTAGATCCCTCAGGAGTAACCATGCTATCAGGGGGAAGGAGGGGGATCCCAGTCCTGGGGATGCACACCCATCTCCCCAAACCACCCAGACCCCTTCCAGCATACCACCACCCCAACCTGCCAGGGCTAAATCCTCCAGCACCATCTCTGGAGTGGCCATGCCACCGAGAGCAGCCCAGTGCCAGCAGTTCTCATGAAGAAGCTGGCACCACGGAAAACAGGGAACACACTGGTGGCTGAGGTGGGGTGGGGGGCTGCCAGCGTCCCCTCCCCGCTGTCCCTGGCCGACCGTATTCTGGCTCTGAGGAGTGCTTGGCTCCACCTTCCGCCCTTCCCTCCCCCGGTGCTAAGCAGCAAAGCCAGCTAGAGACATCCAGCCAGGGTATTAGTAAAAACCAAGCCTCCCTCCAGGAATGGCACTTGCTTGAGAGCCTCCCCCGTGCTGTGTGCCCCGACGCCGCTGGGGCTGGGAGAGAGAACAGGGGGGCTATTGGGATACAAATCACAGCCCTCGCAGGATTTGCCCGGCACACCGGCCAGCAATGTAAGTTTTCCTACCTGAGCTTGCTCGCACACGCGCGCACTTTCGTTCGCGCTTTTTTCCCCCCTACTTTCTCTTACTTTTTAAAATTTTCCCCAACAAGAGTCTGTGTTGCCCTCTGCAACTAGAGGGATAGCAGCTCTTGCTATGCACTGGCTTTTTTTCCAGTTAAGCCAGAGGCATGCTTTTCCATCACTTCTTTTTTTTCCTTTTTTTTTTCTTTTTTTTCTTTCTTTCTTTCTTCTTTTTTTTTTTCCTGGATGGGGAGGATAGAGAGGCCTTTATTTTTAGCATGTTTCTTTCTCTGAGGGGGGAACTACTGCACAGCAGCAGGGACTTTTAGAGGTGACTGCAGACAGAAGGAGAAAGGCGGAGTGTGTGGGGCAGGCAACCCAAAGGCTATGGCTTATCTCAAAGTTAAACTTGGTTGTGTTTGTATCTGTATATATATAGATAGATATAGATACAGATATATAGATATGTAGATATACGAATATGATAGATGTATACATATATGCATACATACACATAGACAGGAGAGTGTGTGTGTGTGTGTGTGTGTGTGTGTGTATGCAGTGTAGATGTATTTTAAGCCTCTGGTTTATCAACTGTGAGAGGAGGATGAGAAGAGGCACTTTCCCACAGCTGGGATCAGGGTCTCTGGGTGTGGATCCCGGGCCTGAGCTGGTTCACTGCATGGTGGTGCCACCCGCTCAGGTTCCCTGGCAGCTGGGATATCAGTCCCTTCTGGCTTACGGATACAGTGCTGGCGCTTCCCCACTCATGCCTCCCCACACACATTTCACTGCATGTCTTCAAAATACAGGAGCACTTCCCCACACAAGTTTTGTGGCTCTTCTCCACATTCCACTCCTGCGTGGGGTGTTGTGCCCAGGCAGAATGGTTCATGTCTCTCTCCTTATCCCTCTTGCTGCAGGCCCTTCCGCACATGAGAGGTCCACACGATTGCAGAGATAGGGAGCAATATCCCAATTAATCAGGGGCCCTAACCCATCCCCACCCCCATCGATCACGGGTTTTGTGGTGTGCACAGCAATTGCTTTGCTTGCGCTTTTATCGAGCAGCCCCTGTCTCGTGGTCAGCTCTTCAGAGACATTGGAGTCCCTTTTAGATTTGGTGGTTGCTTCTCCTTTTCTCTCTTTTCCCCCTTTTTTCCTTTCTTTCCTTTGTTTTTGTCTTCCTCCCTTCCCTCCCCAGTGAGAAGAAGGAGAGCGAGAAGGAAGAGGGAAGGCTTGAGAGCAACGATGGCTGACGACCAAGACCTTTCAGAGGTGGAGATGAGCCCAGGGGGCTCTGAAGACCACCACTGCCTCTCACCTGGGCCCTCCATGGCGTCGGACAACTCCCCACACCTCACTGGCTCTGGGAATGGGGAGATGGGGAAGGTCAAGAAGGAACAGCAAGATTCAGAGGCAGATGACGACAAGTTCCCGGTGTGCATCCGCGAGGCGGTCAGCCAGGTGCTGAGCGGCTATGACTGGACCCTGGTTCCCATGCCCGTCCGGGTCAATGGAAGTAACAAGAGCAAACCCCACGTCAAGCGGCCCATGAATGCCTTCATGGTCTGGGCACAGGCTGCCCGGAGGAAATTGGCTGACCAGTACCCACACCTGCACAACGCCGAGCTCAGCAAGACCTTGGGGAAGCTCTGGAGGTAAGAGCGAGTGGTGGAGCGTGGGGTGTGAGGGCTGAGGTCTGGAGGTGTCCTCTAGAGGACTGTGCCATCATCCTCCATGGAAGCCTTCGTGGGATAAAAGGGGTGTCCCTTGAGGGAACTTCTGTACAGTGAGCCCGCGCACAGGAGGGGCAGTTGTTGACTGGAGCAAGAGTGGTGGCTGGATGTAGCAAAGGCTTCCTCAGCAGAGCTCACCTCTGTCCTGAGTAGCAGCCCTTTCTGTGTCTTTTCCACTAAGTTTTCCTGTTGTTCCTGATGAGGACACTCTCATTCTGGTCCTACCTTTCCTCACTGCTGGAGATCTTGTTTTCTTGGCTTACCCTTCCTGTTGGGCTAAGTTGTGTACTAGCAGTAAACGGGCTGAGCTAAAGACTTAAGAGCTAAGTCACTGCTGGCTGCCTGTCTGAACTCAGGTCCCATTGTTAACAGGGTTTCTGTTCTGGGCAGTGCCACAAAGCAAGAGGGAAACCAAGTTACAGCTGAGGAGAAAGGTCAGGGTAAGGGAGACAGGCAGTCAGAGCCCCACACCCATCCTTCCCAGGATGGTCCTGGCCAGTTTTGACTGGCTGTGCAGGTGCAGTGAGATGGACAAGGAAAGACCTGGCTGGCCTGAGGCCTGGGGACTGAGGCTTAGAAAAAAACCCAGGACCTGCAACTCGGAATAAGCTCACTCAAACAAGCCCTGCCTTCCTTTGCATCCACAGATGCCCTCCCTTCTCACCAGCACACATACACTTGTCCTTTGGCACCACCAGTTTGTGCGCCCATTTTCATTTTGCCTTTGTGTGGATCCTGAGTCCTTCACATACCCTCCGCTCCTTCCTCCGCAGACCCCTGGGCTGCCCTCACTGATTGCAGCCGGCCCATGAGTGTGCAGAGCGCTGTTGTGCCCAAGCCAAACGTGTCAAGGCTGGCCGTGCTGCTTCTATCCCGTCTGACGGTCTCTGCCGATAACCCCATCAACCTGTTACAAACACTTTCTGCCACAAGTCCCCAGCACAGTCCCCTGCCTCGCACCAACCAGCGCAAACCAAGGCTCATGCAAACAGCTCTCTCATTCTCTCCCACCCTGACGGCATTTCATAGAGGAAGCCCTCAGTTTTCGGTGAGCCAACAGACGTTTTTTCAAGCAGAAGCAAAACACGCTGTCTATAGCAGCTGATGGCAAGGTCTATTCATTGCTGGCTTCAAACTTGGGCATTAGATTCTCCCTCTGCTATGTCAGCTGGTTTACCCTGACTCGTCAGTGTCCAGTGTAATCCCAGCAAAGGGATTTCTTTGGGAAGTCAAAGGCTCGGTGTTGATTGTGAATGTCTCATCTGATCCTCTTTCCTGCTTTGATCCCCTCTGCATTCCCCTCCCTTTATCATGGCACTTGCTCCCAGCTGGGACTTTGCTGCCAGCCTCTGAACTATGAAGCTGTGCTGGAAAGCAGGTGTGTGAGAGAGTGACCCACCTTTTCTGTTCCCAAAATGTTGATTTCAAAGTATTATTCCTTTACTGCAAAATATTGCCAGATTTTAGAGCAACGGTGTCTCCCTCCAGACACTGCATTTTCCTTGAAAATACAGCAAAGCAGTGAAACTTCCATAGGGGTTGCATTCAGAGCACAGGGACATAGCCCCCAGCCCATGGCCACAGTCATGCACCCAACAGCCTCGCTGCTCCCAGGACATGGCTCCTGCTGCTGGCTGCATGGGACACAGAGCAGCAGGACACTACTGCCAGACCAATGTCAAGGTCCCTGTGTGTTTCTTAGGGCACCGTAGAGTTGGGAAGTGTGAGGCAGATGAGAAGCTTGTGGGGTCAGGCTTGAGGTTGTTGTGTGATGCTGAGTTTGCCACCTGGGTGCTTTGCTTGAATGCCTCCTCTCCGAGTGTCCCTAGTGCAGGCTGAGGCTCTCCGAGCCATGCCAGCCCCTATGGAGACTGTACAGCAGAGCAAGCTGGGTTGTGGGTGTAGTCAGTGTCTAGCCACATACATGTGTCTTTCTGTGAGGCTGGCAGGAAATATCAGCCAAAAAACTCCAGGGGAGGTGGCCCGCAGGTTACCAGGATAGTAGCCCAGAGTCTTGCCTTCCAGACATGGAATAGCTGGGCTTCCTCCACTGAGGTTCCCACTGCCTTAGCTACACTGTCCCCCAAGTACAGCTCCTACACTTTGGTACAACAGCAAGCAGCCAGGAGTTTTTCTAGACGGCTTAGCCTCAAACTTTTGCTGAGGGTCTCTGCAAAAGGCCCAGACCCCACCCTCACAAGGTGGCCATCTAAACCCTACTGCCATTTTCACTTTGGAAAATGTTGGCTGTTCTGAGCTTATACAGATAAAAGGCACGTTAGGCAGAGGCGAAGGCCGGCAGACACGGGGACTGCCTGCAGACCACCGTTAAACCAAGCACATGCCCAGCAATCAGCATTGGGTGGGGATAAGAGGCTGGGAAATCTGGAGAGGCAGCTAGCTGATGGAATGATAACCCCAATGCCATCCCATGTGCTCCTCTGCAAAATGGCATGCAATGGCCCTGGCAGGGGCTGCAGGATATCCCCTGATGGCCACATTACCCACCTGACCCCAAACGTGGTGCCAGGGGCCTTATGGCCCCATCCACATTCCCCCGTCTGTACCCACTTAGGGCATGCAATGGGTACAGAGGACAAACGGGACATACTAAAAAAGAAGTGAGAATTTTTGTGCTTGACGGTTATGAAATCTGTCCTTGGATACTTTTCTTCCCCAGGGTGGGACAGGGAGCAGCTCTCAAATGGAGGCTGGCTGCTGAAAATGTCGGCATGACTCACAGCCAAAATGCCACCCAGCACCACCTCCAGGGCTGAAAACAAGGGAGGAATGGGAAGAAGGGGAGGACGGCTTAGTAGGGAGGAGCAAGGCGCCCCAATGGAGGGATCTTTGCATGAGGATGGCAGTACCCAGGGAATTGGTTCGTGCCCACAAAATCTAGGGCCATGGACACGTAGGAGGGCTGCTTTCTGCTCCCAGCCAGCCTTTGCCTTGTATCAGCCCCAATGCCCAAGCCCATCACCACACTGACTCATTGGCAGCTGAGTCCCAGCCAGGGTCAGGCCTCTGGCTGCCGAGCCAGGGGCCTGGCACGCAGAGCAGTGCAATGCCAGGCGGCAGAAGAGGAGGCTGCAAGAGGCGAGCAGAAAGGTTTTAGCCCTTCTTTCTCCTCCCAGAGCGCGGCGCTGGGTGCTTGCCCCTCTCCCCTCTGCTCGGGGGTGAGCATTTGGTGTCGGGCTTGGATAAGTCGCATGAAGGGCTTTGCTCTGTGATCCGTAACTTCTCTACCCGTGCGAGATTCCTTTGCATTATGGCCTGGGGAGCGTGGGGGGCAGGAGGGGGAGGGCAGGAAGCAAGTGAAATCCAAATCCCCCCAAATCTCCTGGCCTTTGCCTGCTCGCACCAGTTTCACTTTGCTAAAGCCGATTTGAGTTCTGATCCCAATGGGAAGGAGGAGGGAGCAGGCAGCCTTGGAGAGAAGGCAAAGATGCGGGGAGTGGACTTTCCTCTGTCCTGCTGGTGGCACTGCCCATGGGCAGCTGTCAAGGGGAGAAGAGGTAGCGCACTTGAACATAGCTCAGAGGGCAGGGATCTGACACCTGTGTAGCCTCCAGCAGCTCTATTTCACACCATCCACAAGATGGATCTTGGAGGCTGAGCTTTGCAGGTTTTGCCTTATTCTCCATATCCCACATTCTACAAGGATGAAGGTTTTGCCAAGGCACTGTTGCTCCTAGTCCACTATTGCCTACGAGGGTTGGCCCTTGAAGAGCCATCTGGAGCAGCACAGGCTGAAGGATTAGAGCCCTCTGGGACGTGTGAGAGTGGTATACAGTGGCGGGAGGGAGACAGGAAAGCTGGTGTTGGATTCATGGTGGCTCAGTTGCTTTAATCTCCAGGATTAAGGCAGTGGAGGAATGTGGTGTGTGGCCGTGACCTGCTCAGGCTGACTGGAGTGAACCCAGGTCAGCACCATGTTGGGCTCCAGCCCATGCCACACACCTTCTGGCTGCCAGTTGAGGGGATGCACAAGGAGGAGGGGTAGGGGTGCTTAGGAACCAGCCCATTACTTGCTGGTGACCTCTTTGATCCCCCACCAGATTTACCTGTGTATTCCTTGAGCCATGCCTCCTCTTCATCTTCAGTTTTTCAGATCATTTCAGGCCTTTGTATCTTCCCCAGAGCCTACATCTTAACAGAATTGGTCACATTTTAGTGCTAAGGGCTTCAGGGATGCCAAGGTGCTGTCACAATCCCATCCTCATGTAGTTCTTTCGCTGGGGAGAAAAAGGTGGGAACATAACATAAAAGTAATTTTTTTTTGCTGTTTGTGAGCACTGCCATTCCTAATGACTGTTGAGAATTCCCAGTCACGGGAGGACTGATCCCTTCTGAGAGCACTGGTTTTTGGTTGGAAGCAGGATGACCTTTGAGTCACAAGAATATTTGAGGAAGAAAATAATAACATGAAATTGCAGTGCTTCCAGGTGAAATTATGTGAAAGGCCTGAGCAATGAGTTTGATCTCATCTTCAAGTGCATTGAGGCATCCTGCCTGTGCATTTCACCATTTCCTCGGAGAGCCTTAACTAGAGCAGCCCATGGTCTGGCAGCGATACAGAGAAGGAGCTTACATTTCTGCAGTGCCTTTCATCCAGAGACCAAGGCTCATCTACTTCTACAAAGCTAGAAAAATGGCAGCTAAATTTTTTACAACTGCTTGGCGAAGTTCAAGAAAGGCTGGTCCTTTGTGCTTCAGCCTTTTGCATTATCCATGTCTGATGTGAGCAGGTGCTTGAGGAACAGCAGAATACACTGTTTCTGCCTCTTTCAAATGTTCTTTAATTCCCTTCTAGGATATTGCAACATGATTAAAGGCCTAGCAAGCTCCACACATCAACATGGTTACTGTGGAGTCAAGGCCAACTGCTGCTATTTGTGCTCAGTAGACCCTCAAACTAGGAGCAGGGCCTATAGAAGGATGGGAGGTTAACCTGGAACCAACACAGTCTGGGGAAGAGCAAGAGATATGGGGGAGGCAGCACTACAGGCAGTAAGGGTGTGCCACCTTACCTTTATCCAAAGGACAATCCCAACTGCCCTTAATTTGCCCAAAGGTTTTGAAAGCAGCTCATCCAGCTTTATTTCACACAGCTAGGAAAGGCTGCACTTTGGCAATGTAAGAGAGGGTGCTGAACTTATTGAGGTGAGAAGCATCACACAGGTGGGGAAGGGGGACCAGCACCGACACCAACCAGTGTCAGGGCTTAATGAATAATGAGTAGAAGGAAAACATTGCTGTCTCCACTGAAACACTCCAAGTTCTTCCTGTTCTTCTGGGAGGTACCCTCAATGTGGCAATACCCCGGCGTTTGGATTTACACAGTGTGCTACAATATCAAATACAGGTGTTTTTTTCTGATGGACCTGCCCCACTCCTTTCCCTCTTCCCTCCTTTACCACCTCGGTCTCTGCAGGTTGTTGAATGAAAGCGACAAGCGGCCCTTTATCGAGGAGGCAGAGCGGCTGAGGATGCAGCACAAGAAGGACCATCCCGACTACAAGTACCAGCCCCGCCGGCGGAAGAACGGCAAGGCCACACAGGGAGAGGGTGAAGGCCAGGTAGAGGGGGAGGCTGGTGGGGCTGCTGCCATCCAGGCCCACTACAAGAACACCCACCTGGATCACAGGCATCCCGGCGAAGGGTCGCCCATGTCCGACGGTCATCCAGAACACTCCTCAGGTGAGTCTTGGGTCTCTGTGAATCTATTGACAGGCTACAGCCAGCTCAGAGGCTCAAAAAAGACCAAAAAAGGCTTTCATGGTGAAAGCCTTAGTGATGGTGCTCACACCTTGCTCATGAACCAACAAACTCTGCTGGGTGTAAGCAGTACAGGGACGTGCCTGAGTTTCAGGGGCACTTGCATTCTTTTGGTCAGGCAAGGTATCACTGCACCCTCCCATTTTTCCACAAGATGATATAAAGATGTTTGGTTTTGGCTATTTCATTCTCCCTACACTGAAGCCTCCAGCCAGCCAGCTGCTGGCATATGGGGAAGAACAGAGCTGGGCTGTGTTTAGAGCCAGGCATAAAGCAGTAACTCATCTCTTCTCTCTCTTTCCTCCTCAAAATATTCTTCACGTTGCAGGTCAGAGCCATGGGCCCCCCACACCTCCTACCACCCCTAAGACCGAGCTGCAGGCAGGCAAAGCCGATTCCAAACGAGAAGGGCGTTCCCTGGGGGAAGGGGGAAAGCCACACATTGACTTTGGCAATGTGGACATTGGGGAGATCAGCCATGAAGTGATGTCCAACATGGAGACCTTTGATGTCAACGAATTCGACCAATACCTGCCGCCCAATGGACACGCCGGCCACCCAGGCCACGTCGGGGGCTATGCGGCAGCGGCCGCTGCTGGCTACGGCCTCGGGAGCGCCCTGGCTGCAGCCAGCGGACACTCTGCCTGGATCTCCAAGCAGCATGGAGTCTCCTTGTCCACCGCCAACTCATCGGTGGTGGACTCCAAGGCCCAGGTGAAAACAGAGGGGTCTGCCCCTGGAGGCCATTACACTGACCAGCCCTCCACCTCGCAGATAGCTTACACATCCCTGAGTCTGCCCCACTACGGCTCGGCCTTCCCCTCCATCTCCAGGCCACAGTTTGACTACCCGGACCACCAGCCCTCCGGACCCTACTACAGCCATTCCACCCAAGCCTCTGGCCTCTACTCTGCCTTCTCCTATATGGGACCTTCCCAACGTCCCCTTTACACTGCCATCTCTGACCCTGCACCCTCTGTGCCACAGTCCCATAGCCCCACACACTGGGAACAGCCCGTGTACACAACTCTCTCCAGACCCTAGGGAATGGGGAACGGTGACCGAAGCAGCGACGGAAAGGCTCCGAAGAATCAGTACAGGCAGAAGAGCCTCCGAACTCCAAGGTCACTCAGTGCCATCCAGCCACCAGAACCCACTGAGTATACAGAAGTGCCTTTCTTGACCCCAGCTCTCGCTGGCACACACGCCCAGAGGAAGGTTTATTGTCCTTTCACCCTTTACCAATTTCATGCAGGCCATGTGACTGGCTTGAGACACCTTATTGGCCTTCTAGATGAGGAGGATTCTAGACATGGAGTGACTGGTCTGTGGTGGGTTTCGTTGTGTGCACCCTGGACTGTACAATGAGAGAGACTGTCCTTTCCTTCCCCTCCCCAAACTGCTCCAGGGACGTAGCAAGTGTTTCCACAATGGCCAACGCTTTTGTCACCTGCTGCAGGTGAAGGGTGGTTGCTCAGCCTTGGTGGATGTGTTATGGGAGGAGCAGTAGGGAGGATGGCACGGCTTCCTTGCAATCAGTGTCGTGCAGCAGTCCTGCCTAAGATTCACACACGCATGAATCTTGAACCCATTGGAAGACCAACCTATGCTTGCTTCCCTGCTGATTTCCACAGCTGCACCCTAGCTTTTCTCCCCACCTCCTCCCTCCATCCTGTCTCTGTTTAATCCCACACTCTTCCCAGCATGGAGATTTTAAGGCTTGCCTGAACAGTACATGGGATTTGGGAACAGCATTGTCAATCTTAGTGTTACTCATATCACAGCCTGTGTGCACACGTATGTTCATGTATGAAGGTGGAGAAGTGGGGAAGGACCAATGAATCATTACAGTGCTATGGGTGAATCCTCCTTTCTTAAATTTACTTATCATTCACTTATGTCTGGCATTTCTGGCCTCTCAGTTTCTTCTAATCTATTCAGAATCCCAACAACCTCTGAGAAAACCTGGTCCTTGCTCTTCCACGTCTGACTATGCCTGCATGAAATGAAGAGGCACCAAGAAAGCTATTATGCACTTGCCAACACCCCAAGTTGATTCCAGAACTCTTTGAGCCCCCACTCCAAAACCAGGCTGATGGGGTGCACATCCCCACTTGTTTGTTCACGTCTCCCAGTCAGTCAGCACCTCCCTCCCATCTATGCTGAGGACAGAAAGATACTCCTGTGGCTTTAAGCAAGGTAGATACAGACTCGATCTTGGATGAGTGTAAAAAAGACTATTCAGGTGAAAAGGAATTTATTTTCCCCTTTGGGTTTCAAACTGGAAGCAACTAGCTCTCAGAGATCAATCTTCTTTTTCAGCCCAACACCTGAGGACAGTCTGCTTGCTTCTCCTTTGTCACCTCCAGGACTGGGGTGGTTTGTCATGCCAGGGAGTGAACTGGCACAAAAATTGCTTCAGGAAAAGATGATTCTTGGCAATTGATCGCAGAGACATACTGTGGGACTTTCCAATACATATTCCAGTCTAGAAAGAGACTTTAACCAAATGTGGACTGTGATCGGTGCTGCTGTCTCCCTCTGCTGATATGACTGTCAGATGCCCTTCCTGCCTCCTTAGCAACAGATGACTTATCCTTGTGATGTCTGAAAAGATCACGTAGAATGTTCGCTCCCTGTACGCATGTAACCTCTTCCAGCCCTGTCCCCTTATTTATACAAGTAGCACCTTCCTCCCCCACCTCCCTTTCCTCAGTCTCTGTGCCATCCTAGCACCATTAACTCTGCATTAAACATATTGAATAATAAACTTAAAATGTTTCATTTTCACGTCTGGGTTTTTTCAACCTCTTCCCTGCAGGTCTCTGTTTTTTACCCCAGTAAGTGCACGATGGGTCACACACCACCACATAGATCCCATGCACAGCCTTCCTTTGTCTGTCAGGAAAAGGACACAGGCAGAATTCTGACTGCCTGTCCAGACTCCTTCATGGAGATGAAGCTCATCTTCTATATACACCTCCAGTCATTTCTTCCATGAGAAATGCACTGACTTCTGTTCTTCAGCTGAGATGCAGCACGTGCAAGTAAGAACACTATTTTGCATGTGCTTCACCCAAAAATTTCTTAGTGTGATTGCTAATGCTCTCTAGGATAGAAGTGTGAGGTTTCTCATCACCAGGTAGCAGGTGACACACCTTCAAAAACACCTTCCCCACATACACAAATTTTGTATTTTGAAAGCAGCCATTGGTTTCTGTGTAGAAAGTCAATTCCACACTCTCATCTTCCACAAGCAAGAACGTAAATACAAACACTCTCACACACAGAGTATATTCCAGAATACATGTATACACCTTCTTACTTGTTGAAGAAGACATTCTGTGTATAGTCAGGTCCTGGGAGGGTATCTGAGCTTGTCTGGAAAGTCAAATGTGGAGCAGGTATCACTCTGCTTAAGAACATCTCTCTAGGCCAATGGTAGAAAGGTAGAAGCCCAATTAATACAGACTCCACAACCATTCTATGTTGATTCCAAAGGGTTTCAACACTAGTGAATGTGAGCAGATCCAGTGAGTTTGTGCTCACTAAACATTTTATGAGTAGAGTAAGCAGAACATCTAGGAACTGTGGAACATGTTTGAAGCTTTTTTAAAAGCACAGTACTATTTGGATGAAGTTCTGTATAGGGCCAAGAGCATCCACAGCAGAATGGCTTAATGGATCTAATAGTGATGCCAGCTAAAAAGTTCCATGCAAAATAGGACTGACCATTCATGGAGAGGAGAAACCTCTACCCTAAATTACAGGCTGTGGGAAGAGCCCAGAAGGGAACTACTGCACTGCTGAGCAGGTCAGGAGCGTGGGTGGGGAATAAGGGAGGCCATGGTGGAGTTAGCGGTATGAAAGTTGATCATAGGACTGGAAAAGAGAAGTGACATGGCATGGATGAACAGAAGAGTGGGAAAAGAAAGTTCTTAATCTCACATAAGTACCTCTTCTCCAGCTTTTCAAGAAGCAAATTAAGAAAGCAAGGGGGCTCTGCCTCAACCATTCTCCAGTGGCAGGGGATGCCTACTCTCATATAGGAGGGTACTCACAAGTAAGACAGGACTGAGAATGCCACTGGTAACAGAGGGGTTAACCACTCCTCCTGCAGCCTAGCAGGAGCTGGCCCGGCATCCTTCCCTATCCCTTTAATCGTATCTGATACAGATGCAAGGCTGGGGAGGGGAGTCCGGTAGGGAACAAAGAAGCCATTTAAAAAAAATAAAAAAAAGGACAAGAGAACGACCCCGCGCTCCATGGCAGACGCCAAAACGATTGCACAAAGGCACCATTTCAGGGCTGAAATTTCACCGCACCAACGTGATTAAAGGATTCCATGGAGGGTGGGGGGAGAAGGCTGAAGGCCACAGTGCTGCAAATTAACCTTTTCTTGGTAAGGATGGCCTGGACCAGGAAGCATTTGTGTTCTTCAGAGTCAACCCCCTTCCCACACCTGCAGACATCTCCACATCCCCTCTAACCTGTCATTTTGCCCAGGAACCCATTCAGCTCTTGCACTCTCACCACCAAAACCAGCCCCTCCTGTGCACACCAGGAGAGGGAAGGATAGACTGGTGCTTTTACAGGGAGCAGTAGGAGAATGACATTCATGGTTGGTTATATGAGCCAAGTTCCCAGGCAGGTGGGTTTAAGCTCCCTTTGGGACATGGATGCTCACGTGCAGGCACGGACCACACATACAGTGTGGAGAATGAACACTTTATATATAAGCACAAGCTTTAATGCAAATTAGTTGGAAATATTCTTTCTGGACCAGTGTAAAGAAAAAAGTTAACATAAGGCAGAAACCATAGGTGAGGTGCACCTTCCCCCTTCTTCTCTTTAAAGATAGAAAACAAAACCTCTGAGAGCACTTTTTGGTAAAATAATTGAGAAAGATTTGATGTGTTCTGCCCAAGCTCAGATCTTCCTCATACAGAGAAAGAACCTTGAAGCACACAGCTCAGGAAATGAAAACTAGGTAGCAGCTGGCTGGAAGCCCTTGCAGATTGTAAGGCATCCACCCAACTCTTGACTTGAGCAGGTTACCTCCCAGCACATTGGGGTGAGAGAGCAGGTACCTGAAAGGGGCAGATGACTGATCTTTCACCACAATACAGATCAAAGGAACTCTAGGATTTAACTACTGTTGTGCCACCAGGATATGCACAACTGAGATGGCTGGAGAGCATCCCCACCCCCAGGACCATCAGCTGCACCATGTGCCAGAGAATGGCTGTACCAGGAGCAAGCGCAAGACCAGCCCACACCTGCGGAGCTGGTGGGACTGCGAGTGGCGACCGCGCTTCCGCCTGGGGCACTGCCACTGAAAGGGGATCCCCACTTCTGATAAGCAGCAAGGGAGCAGGGAAACAATAGGTGATTTGATGAGAGCTGCTCTACGATACTCCTGAGAAGCCCCACAGTCAGCACTGGCCAAAGAGGAAATTGGGGGTTTCCACAGCAACCTGTCCAGGGCACAAAGACCCAACTGTCTAGGGGGAAGCAGTGGAGGTGTCTCAGCACTCCCATTTTAGAAGGGACAGGGGTGGAAGGCTGGAATCTTTCTGAAGCCAAAGTACCTGCCAGAGCATTTCTGTACTGCAGGAGTTTAACTGGGTATCAGCCCTGTAATCAGGGAGGAGCAGTGCCAAAGGAGGAGGGAGTTACTGCAGACCTTAGCCTAGCTAAAAGACAAGGCCTTCAAAGGTGAAAGAAAGCTAAAAAAAAGGCATTGCACTTGGCTTCCTAATCTTACTAATACAGTTCATGACCCAGAGTGAAAAAATAATACCCAAACTAGTAGAGAGAGCTAAGAAAGTCATCCCTTGGGCACACAGGACTGAGATGAAAGAGAAATTGTGAGGGGGGAAAAAAACCCTAACATATTTAACTTAAAACAGGGAGATTTAGAATTTATTTACACAAATACTAACCAAAATTAGAAACATCCCTGGAAAAGAAAAAAAACAAAAACAATGTCTGGAATCTGATCAGTCTGTGATAATTAACTCATCCACACCCCAGTCTTCATAGCTCCCATCTGGAAGGTAACGACGGATGATTATGGGGATCTTGCGTGCTCTGCAGGGAAGAGAGAAATGAACAGAAATATCAGAATCTGCACTGTATCACTCAGCAGGCAATGGGAAGTGAGGTGCTTGGTGGCTTCCACAAGCTCATCAGATTTAACTGAGAGCTGTGTAGCACCAGTGATTCGATATTATATAGCCAAGTCCCAGCAACCTTTTGTCTTCTGTAGGTGCAAAGCACTCAGCACCCTTAGAGTATGAACACCAAAGACCTACAGAAGGTCACACCTCTGTTACTACTGCAGGAATGGAGCACTGCAGTCTGAACTCACTATGAGACAACACCAAGCATCAAACACTGATGGGGGGGCAGAAATAAATCAAGGGGCTTGAAGAACAAATCCACTTTTTGTTTGCTGGAAGATTTTTCCCCAAATGACACAAGAAAAGTGGCAGAATTCTGAGAACTTCCAGGACAAACCGATATTTACAGAGAAATTTGCATCCTGAGAGCATCAGTTACATTTTAAGAAGGATACATGAAACGGTGACTATTCAGGTACCAAAAAGTGTTACAGCTGAGGTGGAGCACAGCACTTGTTAACAGTGATTAGAAAGCAAGAAAATGCCGAACCCAATTTAACTTAATGAAAGCAGATTTAAGTCAGCAAAACGTAATCAGACAGCCTGGAATCTAACCAGGGCATCAGGTTTCATCTGTATCAGACTTTAAAAGTAACACAACTTCTTTACATTCAAGTACCTTGTTTTTCCAGTAGCAAAGTAACTCCTTGATGCCAAGAATTACAACTGCATTTTGGCACAGAACAGGATGCACCACCCTGAAGTACTTTCCAGAGCTCACACTCAGGCAGTGACCAGAAGCAACTCAGCCTGAGTTTGGAGATCTGACAGAAATATGACCTAAGGAGCTGCTTGGCAATGACAAAGGGAGCTGTAATAGATATAAAATCTGCAAAAGCAACTTCAGTGCACTGAGAAATTGGGGAAGCAGACGGACAACTCAGTTCAAGGACAGGGACATAATCAGTAAAAGAGTCCAGTTGCTTCAAGTATACCTGCACGTGACCTAGATGATACAGGCAAACTGTGAGACAGCAGGGAGCTCTGCTGTGGAAAGGCAGGCCTGCAAGCAGCCATCCAAGAGCTGCCTCTGCTGCAGTCAGAAAGGATTTATTTACATTTCTGTAAGCAAGGGTCAAGCACAATAACCCAAGCATGCAAGGGTGCAGGAAACAAACATTCTCACCAGCCTGACCCTCATTTTAATTTTTGCCAGCACTTCATATGAACACAGGTCTGTTCAGATGGCTGCTTCAAAACAATTCCATTTGGGGAACTAAACTGAGTCCAGAAAGATGAGGACATTGGGTAAAGAACACTGGGACTATTCAGTAGAAGAAGTCCAGAGCACACCAAATCATCAATAATTGCATGAGCAACTGGGATGGGAGAGCAGCTGTGGAGAAGCTCCAAGCTGAAAAAAGAAGGCAGCAGCTACAGTGCCCACTGTTACTGAGGGAAGACAAGGTTGTTTTAGAACAAACTGCTAAATGCAGGGATGAGGAGAGGACTGCTGGCTTTATGGAAATCAATACAAAATCTGTGACTTACTTGAGTTCCTTCATGGCAATCAGCAAGGGGTCTGTCTCTCCTTCCAGCTCCACCATCACAGGGGCACACATCCTGAGAAGAACATCAACAACCACTTGAGCAAACACACAGAGAGGGAAGAGGGACAGCTAAACACCTGCAGACATATGTCACCTCTACAACAGCCCATAAAGTAGCAGGGTGGAGCAAAACTGATCTCCTCTGCTATGCACTTCAAGAAGAAAATTCACCCAGATGGTTACAGACCAAACTTTTCCTTGAATGTTCTTCTTGTCCAATCCCTCAGGCTCTGCTGATCAGCTTGTGCTCAAGGACTGGTCAAATTCACACTCTCCTAGTCGCCCTCTGCTGTACTTAAATAGGAGGAAAAGAGGGGTTCTAAAATTAATCCAATGAATAGGATGGAATTGCTGTAAAAGGAGCAGGCCTCCTACAACTCCAACACATCTCTTACATTCTGCCTTGCTCACAGCTTCCAGGCCTTGATCAGGGGGAGAGAGCAGCTGGATTTGCAATGCATTTTACGTCTAGGAAAAAAAAACTAATCATTTTGCAATGGACTGTGATGACACCCATCCACTGGACAGCAGTGGCATAGAAAGCTCATGTTATGTGTGGGTGAGGCCATGGGGGCTGCTGCTGGCCCGGGTTCAGCACCAAAGGCAGAGGATGCAGGTGAAGAAGGTGCCAGAGTGTTTCAGATTAAAGGCTGGGCCCATCTCATCTCCCCCCATTTTCCTTGCCTTACACCAACTGAGAGAACCTGCACAAAACAGTTTCATGGGCTGTGCAAAGAACAGCTTGGCTGCCTGTGAGCTTCTGAATGATGCACAAGAGAGGCCTCATTTTGAGGGTGGACATAACAGAGATGAAACTCAAACACTTGCCACTGTCTAATAATCTTGGTCAAAATGCACTTTTTCAAAAAGCACAAAACTTTTTGATATTTAGTATTAAAACAGGTCTAAAAAGGCAAATAGATTAAGAGCAGGCAGCCTTGACAGCACTTAAAGTAAGTTCTAAATGTTATGATCAATTATAATTGAGGCCTTGTTATTGCAAATACTTTAAAAACTTACAGCTTCCTACAATGCAACTGCACTTAAAATTGGTTGGTTTCTCCACTCCCTATTCCTACAGCCCTGTGGTATCAATTGAAGGTGTTTTGGAGCACCCCTCCCTCCAAAATTAGCTTTTACAAACCAGTTATGAGCTTTCCATTCCACACTAGCTCTCTTAGGAGTGATAAAAGCAGAATTGGCTTGTCCCATTCCCTAGTAATTCTGCCTGTGACCTAGGAAAATTCGTTGTGGCTACTAAACGCTCCCCCTCTTTATGGGCAAGTAGCAAAGTCCCAAGCAAGGAGAGACACAGAGACTTCAGGTGCAAGTAAGAGCTTCATGGTCCTGTGCATCACTGTTTACCAACAGGTTGACATGCAAGCTGCTGACATGCAAGCTCAGCAGTCATGCAAAGGATTCAGGAGATCTGCGAGTTTTTAAGGGAAGAGGAAAGCACTTTTCAGTGCAAAGGGAGGTGCAGCTATGGCAATGCTGGGAACATAGCAGGGAATACTCACGCTATCTGGAGGGCACGAGTGCCCAGGACTCTGGCTCGCTCGTACTTGGTCATGTATGGGGTCGTGATCCGCTTCTGGTTTGCCTGCTGCCGCTCTCCCGAGGGCAGAATCTCCACGTTCTCCTGTCCCTCCTGGCGGAAACAGACCCGCACCGCTGCTCAGCCGCCCCCGAGGCCTCACCACCTCCAGCAGCCGCCCAGCCACGCTGCGAGGCGACCCTGCGGGCCGGCAGAGCGTGCCCGGGCCGGCCAGCGCGGCGGCCCGCGGGACACCCACCTCCTCCGCGTTCTCCAGGTCCTCCAGGCCCTCATCCTCCTCCACATCGTCGAAGTCGTCCCCGTCAAAGCTGCGGGAGAGACACGCGCGTCGCGTTTCAGGCCGGCCGCCTCCCCCCGCCCC
>VZRZ01005607.1:104058-140952 GCA_013398175.1 Climacteris rufus | reverse complement strand
AACGGCGGAGCGGGGCCGGGGCCGAGCCCGGCTTCTCGGGGCGCCGGGGTCCGGCCCGCCGTGCCTCGCCGCGAAGTGGAGCGTCCCACCGCGGTGCGGCAACAGGGCGGGCCCGTCGATTGTGTCGCCGCCCCAGCTGGAGTCTCCTAAACCCGCACCTTCCCCTTCGGGTTGGAGCTATGAGCGGGGTTGGTCCCAGGGCGGGCTCCCCTGCCCGGCTCTGCCGCCTCTTCAGCGACGCGTCGTGTTTTTCAGCGATGATGGAGGAGTTGAAGATGACACATTCCCAGAGGCGATACCTGCTGGACTGTGTGAAACGTGAGTGAGTCCCCCTGCCTCTCCTGCCCGCAGCTGTGCGGGCAGCTTTTGGTGCTGCTCCTGGTGAGGAGCTTTTGCCATTCACCTTGAGACGGGGGCATTCGCCCACAGCCTGCTTGGATGGGCAAATGCCTTAAAACAGCAGCACAGCAGCTGCTGACACATGGGGAGGTACGGGGTGAGGTGTCCCCAAGGGTCACTCAGGAAACAAGGCACAACGGTGTGACTTGAACCACAGTCTGCCTCATGCCCAACGACCAAGGTGAGAGCTGTGTGGCATCTGGGCTCTTCACTTGTGATGCTCCGGTGGATCAACAGGCAGATCTGCTGGCAATAGCCCAGGACCGTCCATCCAAGATCCCCTCTGTCTGATTTGCTGTTATTTTTGGTTCGTTCCCCAGGGGGAGATGCCCTGCCCCTCCAGAGACTCCCCCCATCCAGCAAACAGCCAGTGCCTGCTTCCTACCCACCAGCATGTCATCCACACAGGCTTCCAGCTAGACCCCTTCTCCGACCTGCCAAGGTCTGCCAGGCAGGAGATGCCTACACCCGAGAGAAATTCAAGCCACAGCCCACACGTAAGTCAGCAAACATTGCTCATAAATAGATGGTGATGCCTGGACCCTCTCTTTCCCTTCTGTTCATCCCCTGCCTGCAATCTCAGTAGTGGCAGTGTATCTGAATTGCTCCACGTCCTCACACTATCAGCCTTCAAAGATGCTTTAGAAATGGATCTCTGAGGGAACATCTACTGAAAGTACTCACTGACTCCAGCCTGCCAGCTCAGGGGGTGACAGGTGATAGGGACCTGCACAGTCCTTGAGTAAGAACAGAGCACTACGTGATTTCCTAGCACATAAATGTGAAACAGACCTCTGGTGTTGGTTTGGTGGGCTCTGTATGCCTTTGTGGTGCTTACACCCTTCAGTCCAGGGATGGTCTGATACTAATGTAACAATTCCTCTGGCACTGTTAGCGGGGAAGCGGTGTGGTCAGGCTCCTCCATGAGGAGACAGGGTGATAATAAATCTTTTTTCCTTTGGTATTCACAGGAGATTTGGAAAAGGAGAAGCGAAGACTTCAGAACATCTTAGCAACAGGGAAGGATGAGGTGGAGGAGAAGGTGGAGCAGGTGCTTGTTCAGACAAAGGAAGAGGAGATAGCTGAGCCTGACCGCTTTGAAGAATGTACGTCTGTACGTCCCCAGGAGGGAGGCAGGCAGGCAGGAAGCCTGGGAAGCCAGCTCCCTCCGAGGGCTGGGGTGACAGGCTGTGTTGCAGTAACCTGAAGCCCATTACAGAGGGAGGCACAAAGCCCAGTTTCCAAGAGAAAGGACTCACTGCTGTGACACTGTGATCCAGCCATCATCACAGAGCTTATACTACTGTGGTTTGCTGGCAGATAGCTCTCTGGGCTGCTCACACATAATGCATCCTACTGGCAGGGGAGTACCCTAGGGATGTGCAGAGTGACCTGAGAAGCAAGCTCAGGTACTGTAGGTCCTTTTACCCACAGGCATGACTCAACATAAACTAGGTCACTTGACAGTCTGGCCACAGTTTGGGCTGTTTCACTCCAGGATCACAGCAGTTACACTAGAAAAGCTTAAATGTTGAGCAAAACTTTAAGCAGCAAAAGACTTTGGCCTGTGGAGTATTCTAGGATAGCAAAACCCTGCCTAAGACCTCTCTGTGCTTGAATCTTCAAAGTGTATGTACACCCCTGCCAGCCCTTTACCAGCCAGGGCAGCACAAAGACTGCCCATGGCAATGCTAGAATAATGTGTACAGAGGGGTGCTTTGGTCCCTGCTGCAGGGAGACAGTGCAACTGGCTTCAGACATGCTTGGTAACCTCCAGACCTTGTCACAGGCCGAGTGTTGTCCCTGACACATCTGTGACAGGATTTGGATCAGCTGGCTGCAGGTCTGTGCTGCAAAGCAGCAGCTGATGATCTGTGCCTGGTCCTGAGAGCAGAGATGGTTGCAGTCACTGGGTGATGCATGTCAACTAATGAACATCAACAGTAGGTTCTGTCTCCATCCACAGGCTGGTTAAATTGCCCACAAGCAACAGAGAACTGTCTGTACAAAGAAAATTAGAAAACTACTGTTCCTGGGAGTCAGGGAGTGGTAAGAAGTTGAGCAGAAGGGACATTTCCCATTGTGTCAGGGACTGCTAAGTTTTTTGTGATGGTATGTTGAGCAAGATGAGTGTTATAGAAGACATCACCCTGCCTTGGTGGGACTGCTGTTCAAGCAGAACTAGGCAATTGGGGGTTCAGATCTAGACAGAATCATGTTTTCTTGCCTTTTGGCTGCATGCTGTTTCCACAGTTCTTTCTCTTATCCATCAGTGATGAATGAAATTCAGGAGAGGAGAGAATTCCTGGCAGAAATGGAAGCTCTAGGACAGGGCAAGAAGTATCAAGGGATTGTCCTCACTGAAATCTCACAGGTATGCACGGGCCTTGACTGTAGAGTGCATGGAGCGAATCCTGTGTGTGAGTGATGACAAAGCAGAGTCTTCTCTGATATCTGAGCATGGAAGGGGGCAGAGAGCTGCTTCCCTTCATGGCACAGCTCAGGCGTGAATCTGGGGAATGGTGGAAAGAGGTTTTTCAGCTTGCTTTCCATCTCTGCCTGTAGCTTAATCTGGGAAATAGAACTTTTGTTCTTCAGACTGGCAAAAGAAGAAAAAAAAAGCTGCTGGCTTTCTCCCTGCTCAGCTCTACCCCTTCGTACTTTGCAGAAAATCCATGAGATGGAGATCATTGACAAGAAGAGAAGTGAGGAAATGAGAAAGATCATGACAAAAGACTTCCCTGGTGGGAACAAATCCAATCTCCACGACTAGACCAAGGGCAAAACACAAATGCAATTTGTTCCCACCTCTTCTTCCCAGACTCTCGGCATCGCAGACTGGTCTGTGTCTGTTTCCAAAGAGGGGGCAGCACCATCTGTTGCCTAAAGCTAGAAGGCAGGACCAGTTTGTACATAAAGAGTGACAGAAGTTGTAAAATCCTTCCCACACACTGGATTCCTTCTTGCTCAATAATAATAAAGACATGAAAACACATAGCAACAGCTACAAAGCATGACAAAGCAGACCCTTCTTTTTGCCTATAGAATGCCTGACAGTACAGCAATTCATCCATAGAAATGTCATTCCTTCCTGTCTACCCAGAGTGCAGGTTTTATGACAGCATGATGGTAACACAGGCTGCCAGCCACACCTGTAACCTGCTCACTCCTGTCCCCGTGACTCTGGGAATGGCTCTGGAGGAAGATGCAGCTGTGTGGCCATGTGCAATCACAACCCCCTGGCATTGCTGCAGGTCACTCTGACTGTGACCTGCAGCATCAGCAAACCTCTGGTGGCAGCCCAACTGGGCAGGTGCTCCAAAACACAGCTGTGCTGAGCAGGGAGAGGGGATTTCAGCCCAGCACCTGCTGCTCTTTGCTGTGGGCTGGCTGTGATTTTTTTTGGTTCCTGAAGGCATGGCTTCCCACAGCACCTGGAAATGGCTGTTTGCTCACCTCATCCATCCATCCAGCAGGCTGAGGCATGATGCCCTGCTTTTCCTGTGCAAATCCCAGCATAAAGTCCAGTTTCCGATATCCTTAAGATCCCACTCTCTGCTTCTTAGCAATACTCTTGTCAGCCACTTTCCAAAGCCAGGCATGCCCCATGCCTGGGACAGCACAAGTGCACAGAGGAACCAGAAACCTAATCCACAATCATTTTTTAAATCCAATGTTTCTTTTATTTCTGTTCAGGTGAATGGAAGTCACGGAGTTAGTACAGTATAATTTACAAATCAAACTTCTGACGGGGCACAGGGCCAAGGAGTGTCAGGCTGCAGCGATCCCAATGGCCTTTGGCAACAGTGATGTGACAGCAGGCTCTAAAGCAGATTTGTTTCTCCTTGGAGAGGAGTTGTGCTTTGGAATCTCCCCTCCCCTACCCCTGCTCCTCATCAGTCTGCTGGGTATGGCAAGGGTGAGATGGCACTACCAGCAAAGGGCTGAGCTGGCCAACTCCCAGCCATGGGGGCCATGCTGGGATTGAGGAGGGGCTTGGGACCCTCTGGTTTTGGGAAACAAGGATCCCTCTCCAGAATGCTACACCAGCCACCTTGCAAGGCACTGCTCCAAGAGCATTTTGGCTAAAGCCTGTTGGGTTTTTAGAAGAGACTGCAGCAGATGGCTCAGGGCTGGTTATGTATAATTTGCTAATGACAAGGCATGATGAACACCTGACCAACCAAACACCCATGAAACTAATTCAGATCCAATAATTCAATAAATAACGCATCATCTTGGAAGAGAAGGCAGGGAACAAAAATGGAAGGAAGAAGGGATGGTTGGAAAAACACCGCCCCCTCCATTCCCTCCTGTGATGTACACACACGCACACACATGACAAATAAAATAAGCGGTTTAAGGTTTTAGAATTTAAGGGTTTGAATTCATCTAGTAAAGGAGGTGTGAAAACCAGCCAACACCTGCACACTTTTAAAGTATACGCAGATGAAGCTGGGTAAAGGTCAGTTGTGACTGCGCCTCTCTCCCCAGCTGCTCAAGGGTGGCACTGGTGAGCAGGGGCACAAGCTTAGTGGCCCTTGCCAGCACCGAGTCAGTCTTGAGCTTTTCTGCCCTTGCCTGGAAAAGGAACAATTCCTTCCTCCCCAGGAAGGCAGCAGAGTCAGTGGTGTTTAGCAGCAGTGGGGTTCCTGAGTAGGGCATGTGAGCTACGTCCTAGCAGCTGTACGCTGTCCCCTGGGGTCCTCTCAGCCTTGTGACAGAGCCCACCCAGCCCTGGCGCTCAAGGGAGGGGACAGCTCAAAATAAATAGGGCACCAGTTGTTTTTTTTGGCTATGGTTCTAGAACCTTGTGATGTGAGAGTGTTTTCTTAACCTTTTAGTTTAGGCCAGTAAAACCTAAAGTATCCTGATTCTAATGTCAGTTTTCTCCTGAAATTAAGAATGGGACAGAAAGGGGACAAGAGTGGGCAGGCAGGGAGGGACAGGGAGGCCCAGCCCCCTCCTGGCAGAAGTCAGAGGCACGTGGAACTGTCACAGTTAGAGCGGGAGAAGGGATGGGGTGCAGTTAGTGCAAGTTTTCCCACAAACACGAAACTCCTTTGCTTGCTTCTCAGTTAATGACAAGAGCGCGCAATGGGGTAACGTATCTGAAAAGCAAATCCATCTTCTCCCTGCCTTGTTTGCAAGGCTTCCTGGAGAGGATGGTCATGCTCCCCCGCAGCCTCAGGAAGGGGAGGGCTTTGGTCATTCTCACCCACTCTGGGCTGAGGGCTGGCATCTCCCTGGGGCAGCAGCTCCGGTGCCTGGGCAGGGAGCAGTGGGAGAGGCGAGCCAGGGCTAGGGAGAGGCGAGTCAGGCACGCACTTCCCTCCCACTGCTGGTGTAACCGTGTTCTAGCTTTTCTCCTTGGGTGACTTGCTCTTGGAGTCATGCTTGTTGCCCAGCAGCTTAAGCACCTTCATGGGCTTGAATTTGCCTTTCTTCTTGCTCTCGGTCTCCGTCTCCTTGTGAAATTCTGGGGTTGCAAAGGGAGGTTGTTACTGTGGGGTGTCGGTGGTTGTACAGACACACTCATGACAACAGGGGCAACGGCAAGAGCCATGAATCAAAGCTCTCCACTGTATCCATACATTCTCTGATAACAGGGAGGCACAGCACAACTGTGCCCCAAACTTTAAAGGCCCTACAGGAAAGTCTCCTCAGTCTACACAGAATAGATTCAATCTCTCCTGCACAACATTTCACAAACGGCTCATGCTGTCCCTTATGGAGTCAGCAGTGAAAACATCACTCCTAAAAGCTTCCCATTTGTTTCTTACCTTTCCTTTTAATCATGGCTTCCAACATTTTATCCTCCTCCTCTTCTCTGAAAGAAAGAATGGGAAAAAGGTCAGGAATTCAGCCCTGAAAACAGCTGCTATATTGTTCAGGGCTAGAGAGACTCCTGCTTAGAAGCACAGAGGGGCAGATCCATCACTGTCTTGTGAGCATTTGCTACCAGCAGAGTAAGTCCCACATGCCACACGTACTGTCCTGTCTTTCCCACACAAAGCATTTAAAGAGACTAGGATTGGGAAGCCTGGTAAAGACACCAGCAACATGGGCATCTTGGGACACCCCCACAAGGTCCTCACGTGGCGCTGAGTCAGACATGCTTTTCCCTTTCCCCCAGCCCACCCCACTCCTCACTCACCTCTGCCGGTCCTCGTCCAGGCAGTTCAC
Organism: Climacteris rufus; assembly: GCA_013398175.1. Classification (NCBI taxonomy): domain Eukaryota; kingdom Metazoa; phylum Chordata; class Aves; order Passeriformes; family Climacteridae; genus Climacteris; species Climacteris rufus. The sequence continues at coordinate 134,367 of VZRZ01005607.1, read as the reverse complement.
AATGGCATTCCTCTGCTCAATGATGGTCACCAGCTCCTGCATCAGCACCTTCTCCCTCCCCCGGTCCTCGTCAGTCCAGTCCTTCTCTACCCAGCCAAACCACAAGGAAGGACAGGCAATTACATGGTTGAAGGAGCACTGAAATTCAGAGCTTCAAAGCAGAGCTCTCCAGCACAATCCCCTCTACCCCGCCATGTTGCAGGCCTGTTGGGCTAGCAGTGCTGTGGGAACAGAGCCCTGCACGTGGCATTCCATGGGGACAAAAGGAGCACGTCCCTGCACAAGGCTGGGGCATGCAATGAGATGGGACAGAGCCTCTAGCACCAGTTGATTGTGCTGGCATCCCCACAGGTCTGCTTCTCTTCAACTGAGACCCATCTAGAAGGAAGGGAGATGACGTCCAGGGAAAAATGATCCTTGTGGGTCCCTTCTGACTCAGGATAGTCATCTGTTCTACGGGATGACTACACCCAGAGTGATGCTTTACCTGGCTTGTTGAGGAGGCACCGCAGTTCATACTCCACGTCTGACTGCCGCTGCTCCAGGTTCTGCTGCTTGAAGCTGCAAAAGAAGAGAGAACTGCTTGAAACCACTGAAAGGTTCCAGAGAGGTGGAACATCATCCCAAAGCACAGGGTGAGCTTGGAAAGAACCATCAAGATGCTGATCTTGTCCTGTATACCCAGGGAGCCAAGGACCACTAAGAACCAGCCCTAGCTGCTCAAGGCCTTCCTGGAGGAGATGCTGCAGAGGCTCTGGTGACATGCTATGGTTCAGTTCTGAGTGTATTTGGACAGATTTGTCTGCTTGCCCTTTCTCCCTCCCTTTGCTAGGCAAAGAGGCCCTGTCAGGATCTCCCCTGGAAGCACCATTTCAGGAAGGCTGAGAAAGGTTCCCCGAAAGAGTGTCAGTCTGCACACACTTACATGTAGATGAGCTCTGACTCGTGGCGCACCAGCATGTGCTTCTCATGGATGAGTTTGAACCAGTCCACAAGCAGGCTGTCCTCAGGGTTGTCTGCCAAGCAAAGGGAAAATTTAGAGCCCTTCCCAGCCCTGGTGGATCTCATCACCCTGCAGCAGGCTGGGTTCTGGGGTACTGGGCTAGTGTCAACCCAACCTCAGCCTGTTCCTGAGGCCCAGAGAGACCGCATCTCTTCTTCCACCTCTGTCTTCTAGGAACATCTCTATGTCCAGGGTATGGTTGTGACCAATCTTAGAGGCCAGCACAGCCTCTTGTGCTCTTCCAACCCCAGCATCAGCAGGGAGAAAGTCACTGTTGCTATCTCCCCAAACCCACAGAAAGTCTACCCCACATACCATTCTCAGCACTGCGAAGTTTTTCCTCCAAGGCCACCCCACGGTGCTCCAGCTCATCCAGCTGGTGCTCAATGGCATCCATCTCCCCATAGATGTCTTCCTCAGGGATGTACTGATCTGTCTGCACCTGCCAAATCATAAATCAGAGACTTTCTTTACCAGCAGCCTCCAGTTCCCAGGGGTAACCCAAAGGCTGGTCAACACTAACAGGGGCAGGGAGACAACAATATTTCACCTAAGTGTGGATCTGAAATCCCTACCCCACTCTGAAGCAAAGAGAGCCCATGATGCTTTCATGATCAGGGTATAACCTACACACCATCCTCCCCAGCCACAGCCACCTGCTGCAATCCCTGCCCACACATGCATCAGCAGGGTGCCTGCATACAGCTATGGCCCTGGGGGATAGCACAGAGCTGGCTTTTCCCTCATTGCTCCCTTTTACCTTGCGTTTGATCAGTGGGAAGCCGTGACCCGGTGCAGGAGGACGGACTGGCTTGGAGCCCTTGGGAGGTTTCTTTGCCGAGGGGGAGGCAGCAGGTGATGGCTTCCGATTAAAGGGGTTCTCCTTGCAGGAAGACTGGAGATGGGGGACAAAAGGAGACACAGGAGCATCCAGTAAAGAAAAGGGATCCTAACAGGTGGGAATGAGAGACTGGGCAGCCCTAGGGTTTGTCCTGCCCCACAGCCTCCTCCTAAAGGAGGAACACAACACTCATTTCCACCAGCACCTAGTCAAAAAACCTGCTGTGTTCCTGTTTGACATCAGCTTCCCAGCTTCTCTCTAATAAGCATGCTGAATTATTTTCCTTCACGGTTCCCTTTGTATTTGCTCAGACTATGTGACATCCTGCCTCTTCTCTAGCACATGGGGCGGGCAGAGTACAAGCAGAGCCACCATTTAACACAGGTCTAAAGCTCGCTTTCAGGGGGTCACACATCAAACTCTACCTTGCCCTCACAAAGGGGCAAGCCTGGACTCACAATCCCTCTGTGACCAAGCGAGGGATGGGGAAGAATAGCCCCCTGATCTGGATGAGAGGACGGTCAGCATCTCACCTTCAGCTGTGGTTTGGGTGAGGAAGAGGTCTTGGGGCTCCCAGCACCCCCATCTGAAGCCAAGAGGATGGGTGTAGGGCTAGCCCCAGCTGGAGGCTTGGGGGGCAGCCGGCTGGGGCTGGTCTTGAGGCTGCCAGTAGAGATGCTCCTGCTGGTGTGCAGGGTGCTGGGCTGCATGTCCCCACTGAAGCTGGCCAGCTCGCTGGAGGAGGAGAAGGAGGAGTTGGTGGAGAGGCTGGCTGGGACAGCAGGGCTTTCGCTGGAGGAGACACTGGCCAGCGGCGTATCAGCGCTGGAAGTCTTGGCGGCTGTTGGCATGTGCACAGTGGGCTCGGAGGAGCTTTTGGGCACTGAGGCCTCATCGGTGTCTCCCAGCACCTTGGCTGAACTCTCAGAGTTGACGCTCTCAAGGCTGAGGGCTGGAGACGGGGTGGAGGATGATGGCTCAGAGTGTGACAGCCTGGAGATGGGGTGCTGGGCTGCAAAGCAAAGGGAGAGCTCAGGGAGGAATGAAGGGACAGCCAGGAGAGAAGGGGAGGGTGGCATACACTGGAGACAGGGGTCAGTGCTAAGGTCTTGCCTGCAAATGCTGTGGGTAGAGAGGATATGGCTAACAAGTTTTAGCACAACCATCACTGTATAAAAGCCTGGCCTGCCAGGGTGATGCAGAGGTGCCTGGGAAGGGGGGACCTCCAAGGGAATGCAGGGGGGTTGCAGAGGAGGGATAAAGGAGCGGGAGGAAGCTCACCCAGTGGGGAAGCATTGGGGGCCCGTGGAGCTGGCCGCTTCTTTGCCTTTGGACTGCTGGTGGGAGTGATGCCATACCAGGGGTGGAGAGGCTTGGCAGAAGTCTCACTCTGCTCCTGCTCAGGTGTGCTCTTTTGGGCATCAGCACTTCCCTCTTCCTCCTCATCGTCCTCCTCAAAGGGGTTGTAAGGTTTGGGCTCCGTGGCATCCGACCTGCTCTCTTCACTCCTGGCTTTCCCCACCTCCTCCCCACCCTCCTCCTCTGAAGTCCTACTCGGAGTCTCATGGCTGTTGCCTGGGGGAGGAGGGGGAGCTGGCTTCTTCTTGGGCTCTGCTTGCACTAAGGCCATCCACGGTGGGTCCTTGGCTCTTGCAGCAGCTCCACCACTGGTAGAAGAGAAAGAGAAATCGAGGTGGCAAAGACAAGCTGGGGTGGCAAGGCACTGGAGAGGGACTTAGCCCCTGGGGGAAAGGACAGATGGAGCAGCATGTCTCCCATGCAAAAGCAACTTTCTCATCCAAGGAGGGCCTTTGTTTTCCCCAGACACAGTGTCTCACTCTCTGGGCAAACCTATGGGCCTGAGGGAAGCACAGCCTGCCTGACTTGCCTGCTGGGCCCAGTGTTTTAGTTTCTGAATATTAAAGCCTCCATCTGCTAAGCAGTGGTAAAGGCTGAGCTTTGTGGGCATAGCTGGTCTCCCCTCCCCAACACCTTTCCCAGGGCAAGCCCTCCACGAGGCAGACAAGTGTCCCCTTCTCAGCACCCACAAGCTGGGCCATTTCAGAAGGCATTTGGCAATCTGCATGTGCCACAGGAACCCCTTTCTGAAGCTCTCAAACTCTTTGAAAACCCTAAGAGACAAAGGCCCTGGGAGGTATGGATGAACACTGTTGGCCTGACCATGCTGGGCTGGCACCTATTAGGAAAGGGACCTGGTCAAAGCCTATGTCCTCTGAAGAGCAGGGCTGATGGAGGTGGGAGAGAAGACCACAGCTGTGCTGTCCCCATAGCCCCACCTTATTATGGAATTTTCAGGTGATTTGCAAAAAAAAGACATACCGATCAGAGGAGCAGGGTCTCCCTCGAGGTTTTGGGACAGGAGGGCTGGGTTCAGGTACCCGACCTACAAAGACACAAGATCAGACTGTCACAACACCAAAAGGACATGAAGAAAGAGTTAAATCAACATGAGGCACCTCTTATATATCTTCCCATGGGAAGGTGGCTATTCCTGCTCTTTGAAGACCTCGTGGCATGTCTCCCACAGGTGATGCAGCCAGCTAACCCCAAACATCCCCTTTGCCTTCTTCTCCTTACTTCACCCTGGGAGCTGCACCTGGAGAACTGACATGCCACTCTGCCCCCACACCTGAAAACTCCTCTAGCACCACCACCTTCCCTCCACACTGGCAGCAATCTTTGCAGAGTTCTGGAGAAATACAAGGGAGCAGAGAGACATGGTAACTAGTACTGCTCTCCTCGCTATGGGGATGGCTGGCAATTGCAAGCAATCAAAGGCACAGTGTCTGAGCTCAAGATTTATTCAGAGGCAGAAGTGTCAGACTGCAGAGAAGGAAGGAAACTCATCCAACCTGCAGCCAACCACCTCGGATGCTGGGAACGTGGAGATAACCTGTCACCACTGTGCCCTCTTACCGTTCACCATGCCAGGCCCACACTCGCTGCCCTCGCCCTGCAGAGTGGACCTGGGCCGGGGGACAGGGTGGGAGGTTGGAGGGGAGAGGGCAGACCCATCGGTGGCCTTCCTTGGGGCAGGGGTGGGACGCGAGTCCCGGAGCCGTCCATCCAGCGTGCTGGCTTTGTCCTGGGTGAGCCCTGCAGGCTTGCTGGGCAGGGGAGGCCTGGGGGGAGTCTGGGAGACAGGCACCCCGCTGCCTGAATGAGCAGGGGGCATCTCTGTCTCTGCTTTGCTGGCTGTGCTGTCCTTCTCCGCTGGGACAGGAAGGCCCTCTGCAGGCGTAGGGGTCTCTGCTGTGCTCTCCAGGGAGTTGCCATCATCCTTCCCCACCTCTGCTCCTGCAGGGTCCTCTCCCATGCTGTCAGCCCCAGTCTCAATTCTTAGCTCTGGTGACTGCCGGTCTGGGCTGGGCCTCCTCTCTGCCTTCCCGCTCATGGCCAATTTACCACGATGCTGCGTGCAGACAAAAGTCCCTGCCTCTGTCCCGGGCTTGTATGACCCTGGGAGCAACGTGCTGGAGCATTCCTTACACCTGCCAATGAGAAGAGAAAGCCCTGTGAGATGGGGGATGCCATTCTGCCCCTCACAGAAGGCAACACACCTGGAAGATCCTTGCAGGGACACGGAGTTAGTTCCCAACCCTGCTACTAAATCCTAGTGTGCTCTAGGGAAAGTCATTCAGGAAAGAAGAGGAATAGAGAAATGTCACCATGCCACTGTAGGAATCCATGGGGAGTTCACAACTTAAATATGGCATGCATTTGGGTTCCTCCTTCATCTTAGATAGGATCTAACAGATGTGGAAGGGCAACTGTTGGTATTGGGATATGGCATTCCAGACTTGGGAGGGGGAGAGGGATCAATCATTTACAGACATGAAAGGGATTATCAACTGGAATTAGGGAGCAGCTGGTTCAGAACTGCTACAGGGAGGCAATGGGCTGTGTTGTGGGGGCCAAGAGTCCAGGCAGGTTAAAGAACTGTCAGACACATTTGTTTGTAAAACATTATTCCCCCTGCAACTCTGATTATTAAATAAAATGACATCCAACTTGGGAAATTCCTACTGGAAACTTCAGGAGTATTCAGGAGAAGCAGCACAGAAGCCTGGCCTGGTCTCATGCTCACCCTCACTAACGCTGACCACAGCACCCAAGAGGGACACAGCCTTTGGCTGGAAGGACAAGAGAATTACACAGTAGGGCCATTCTTACACTCTGCCCTGCCTGTTGAAATTGGGCTAATAGCTTCCCTGTCTTTCACTGTCTGCCACATCTCCTCAGATCATCCACTCTTTCCCCACTGAGCCTCTGAATGCTTCCTAATGAAGCCTTTCAGGTGCAAGCATGATACAAAGCACTGGCAACCAAGTCAGTCCTTCTCCACCTGGGAAGGGAGGTGGATAGCATACATGAAAGACAGCCAAGGTCAAGGGGCTGATCAAGCACTCCCATGAAAACCAAGCTTGTTCTTTCTTGTCTGAATACCTGGTGTTTGCAGCAGCTGGCTGCCCTACACTGCCAGCAGATAATTTTGGTGAGGAATTCTGCTCTGGGCACTCAGTTGACTGCGATTTCCTTTGAAATGGAGAGCAGAAGTGTGAGGACATAGGGACTCTAAAGAGAAGGGGTATGATGAAATGAAGAAGTGGAAAGCTTGGACAAGGGGAGAAAGCAGTTTGCTTTGGGTTTATCTCCATCAGCCCACAGGAACCACAGGACATTTCTGACCGAGCACTGTCCATGAATCAGCATGGGGAAAAAAAAAAAAACAAACCAGAAAAAAGACAAAAAAACCCCAAGGAGGCAAGGAGGCAAAACATTTCGGATAAAATTACAGGGATCTCACTGCTCAGTCTGAAGGGCCGTGAGCTGTGCCATGGCAGACACAGCACCTCTCCTATTCCTGGCCTATGAGGACAGTGGGAATGCTGCACCTGCATCTCAAAACTTCTGTTTTTAACCCCAACTGCAGATGGGAAGCTTGACGGGCACCAGCTCAGCTCCTCTCCTGCAATGCTATTTCTATGGCACGTCTCCACCTGGCTTAGGCAGGTGAATGAGGCCTCCTGTATCTTCCCAGTGGCTTGATATTTCTGTACTCAGATGCCAGCTCTTGTCCTGTGTCCCATGGGAGAGATCCCATTCCTTCATCATCAGAGCAAGGAAAGCAAAGTGAAATGATTTCACAGGTGCTGCAGGTAAGGACCTGCACTCAGGGAGTAACCACAGAGCTGCTGACGTGTAAACCCTCATTCCTCAGTTTGTTAACAGTCTGCAGCTCCCCACATGCTCCCTGAGAGCTCAGCACCACCCAGGCACAATGGAAGCCTGTATATCCAGTTGAGGATGTGAAGTGTAGGTGGAAGGAGGTCTGTAGGATGATGTCATGGCTTAGAGCTCATTGGAGGGAGAAGGGGGGTGGTGGTCCTGGGTAGGCAGGTGGTAAGAGGTAGAGCATCCTTGTTTTTGGAGGTGGGAGAAGATCAAGAGCCTGGGATCCCACGTTAGTGAAGCGGGAAGGCACAAGTCAGCAAAAGAGGCAGGGAGCAGGGTAGGAATGGAACACAGGGCCGGACACAAGTCAGACCTCTGGGAGAGGGGACTGGCAGGCAAATGGAACATCTTCACTTTCATTTCAAGCACTGCTGTTGATGCTCCACAGCATGCAGACACACAAAGATGGGGTGCAGCTGGCCACAGACCCCCCGTGTGGCGAGGAGAGAGGCCGCCCCAGCAGGCCTGGCCACGGCGTACCTGAAGCACTGGCGGTGGTAGAGCCTGCCCTCGGCCAGGTAGCGCTGCACCAGGTGCACGTGCTGCTGGCAGGTGGCACAGGTGCTGCTGAGCGTCCCGCGCTGCGACCGCTCCGCGGGCTCCGAGGGGGCATCGTCCTGGGACACAACGCAAGGCAGCTCAGCGTGGGGGCACCAGCTGCTCCCCACAACGTGGATTCTCCAGAGCAGCTGCTCCCCATGCAAGGCCCACTGCTGAGGGCTCACGGTACAGCTCAGGGGCTGACCTCAGGGGCTGAAAATGCACAGAACAGCTGCCCTCAAGCCCAGGCACTTGCAGGCTGCCTCTTCCCAAATTAGAAGGGGCCACTCCAAAAGGTGCTTTGCCCGTATCTATGGCTGAAGGGCTGTGGCAGGGACTAGTCTAAACCCCAGGCACCAGGGTCATGGAAAAATATCCCATCCCAGACAACTGCTAAAACCTGAAATAAAAGGCATCTTTTCTACTCTTCTAGTCCCACATTCCTGCTCTTTCCTCATCTACTGTGTTGTCTTCAGATAGAAGACACTGTGACAGGCTCTCTTCCATCTCCTCACCCACAGTGCAGGGGGTATCACTGCCTCAGGCTGGCTTTGAACTGAGAAACTGGGTACCTGTGGTGCTGAAGGACTCTCGACCGCAGCCACGGGCTTCTTGTGGGACAGCAGAGGAGGTGAGGAGGCAGCAGTTGGGCGCTTCATAGGCGGAGGGACGCTGGCTGGAGGCAGAAGGGAAGGAGGATCAGGCACGGAGAGCAGTGGTGACTCACACCACCCATGTGCGGGAAGGGGAGGGGAAAAAAATAAAATCATCCAGCCTTGTGACATAGGATGAGACTCGCTGCTCCCAACATTTCAGTGCTTATTTTAGGTGGAAGAGACAAACACAGTCTAATAATGGGTCGGCTGTGAGGCTGCCAGAGAGCCTGGCCATGCTGTGGATCCCCTTCTGTGGCCCAGGGATACCAGCCTCCCACTGTGATTTTATTTACTCATCAAATGCTACTTGGCTTCTTTGTAATCGACTCCCTGAGCAACACTTAAAGCCCAGAGCAGCTGGGAAAGCTGCTGATGTATTGTTGTGGCCCACTGGGCCCCGGGGCTTCCAGGCTGTCAGCAGGTCTGTGAAGCATCTCTTGCTGTCAGGGCTGGAACTCACACACCAGTCCCCAGCAGGATTCCCTGGCTGGAAGAGCAGCATCCCTGGAGAAGCATGTACAAGTGGAAGAGATTTATCTGATGTTGTGGCTAGAGAGTGGAACAGAGGAGACCTGCAGCCCTCGTCTTCACCCAGCCGAGGGATGCCCTGGAAGAGCTGGCTCAGAGCACTCAGTTCATGTTGCAGTTGTAGGGACAGATGAGCTGACTTGAAACACTCCACCCTGGCTCACTCCCTCTGTCCTCAAGTCATTCTACGTGTACCTATGTGACAAAAATTAGCTGTGGTAGGTGGGCTTCTATCTAGCCTTCTCCTAATTTAGTGGGTTAGAGCAGATCACAGAGGGGTCTGGGAGCTGAGGTGGTGCCCAACCCAAGCGGCAAGAATGCAGCGCAGAGGGAGGAGAAGGGCGTTCCTTTTTCCACAGCCAGAGCTGTTACCTCACTCCCCACCTCTTGTGAAACTCACCCTAATGCACTCCCTTGTCCAGGCCTTCCTCAGGGGCACCAGCAAGATGCACCTGCTCCTCTCGCCTTCCCCACAAACACACACAACTCCCAGTTGCCACAGGAAGGAGGAAGCACAAGGTAACTCTGGCTTTACTGTACTCAAACAGGGATAAACTGGAAGCCAGAAGGGTGGGAGGACACTCACCTTGGCTGGGGTTGTTGAAATGGTTGTAATACTGAGACACATAAGTCATGATGCTGAGGCAGTCAGGGACTTTCATGGAGACCATATCATTGGGATCTAGCAGGGCTGGGATGCCCAGCTCCCGCTCTGCCAATTCAAAGGCCTGCAGGAACAGCAGAGAGGCATTAAGGAGAGAAAATTGATGCTTTATGAAAAATAACAGAAATATCACGTAGGAAGGACCCTGGGGAAGGTTAAATAGTGTGCCTATGGCATCCCTGATAGACAGGGGCTCCCAGACATGCTGCTTGACTAGAAAGGTAGCAACAGAAGCAAGGTACCCTTCAACTTTTCACTGAAAAAAACCCCTAGTGTTTTTCAAACTCATGGAGACACTAGCAGTGCCCACATGCAAGAGCCTGGCAGAGCCTTGGCTGGCACCATGAAGGGCTGAGGACTGGCAGATACTTCAGAGACACTGAGCTCTACAGAGCAGTGTCCCCCACCACCCCAAATGCTCACCCCACAGAAACACAGACTCTGCCCATCCTTTCATGCTCTGGGGTGCCACACCTTTCCCTCCCACAATGAACAGAGCTCAACATCCCAGCTCAACATCCAGCACCCTCCCATGCACAAGCCACTTCAGTACTTTTCTGTGTCTCAGCAAGCAGAAACAAGGGCATTGTGATAAGAAGCACACAGCTCCTCCAGCTGCATACATGGCTACACAAAAGGAAGGACTGAAAGAGGAAAAAAGCTTCCCACCCAGCAGTGTACGTGGATTGCTGTCTGTACACTGGCCATCCCTTCAGTGAGCCAAGGGCAGTGTACCTGCATTCATCTCCAAGGGAGGAGGGGTGCAAGACTATGGCAGGGACTGAAGAGAAGTAAGCCAGGAGGAGATGAGAGTGGTTTGGACACTGAGTGGTGCAGTGTGGGAGCACAGTGTGGGTAAAGACTGAAAGTACCCTGTCTCTAGGACATGAGATGCTGTGCAGGGTGTGGGATCTAAAGAAAAGGAAGGGAGAAATAAAAGAAAATGGATCCTTGCAGTAACCAGAGATGCAAAAATGCCCCCTCTGGATGTCCTGCTCTGCTCAGCCTGGCTTTAAGCTGGTTCTCTGGATTGAATCTTGCTGAACACAAGGCTACAAGCAGCAGGGAGTGAGGAGAGTCCCCACCTGAGAGGTCCCTAATAGGAGAAGATACCCGTTGTGTGGGTCTTGAATGGAAAAAGTCTAGGACACAACAGGAGAGCCCTAATCCTGTAAACCTAAACCACAGAAAACACAGAATGGCTGGGGTTGAAAGAGAACTCAGAGATCATCTAGTCCAACCCCCTGCTAAAGCAGGTTCATCTAGAACAGGCGACACAAAATCACATCCATGTGGGTTTTGAGTATCTCCAGAGCAAGAGACTCCACTTCCTCTCTGGACAGCCTCCTCCAATGCTCTGTCACCCTCACAGTAAAAAATTTTCCTCCATACTCATGCGAGGAATTCCTGTATTTCCGTTTGTAACTGTTGTCCCTTTTCCTGTCATTGGGTACCACTGAAAAGAGTCTGGCCTCATCCTCCTGACGTCTGCCCTTAAGATATTTCTGTGTAGCTCAATTCACCTTGGGAAGGTGATGGGCCATGCCTTTCCACAGGCTATCAGAAGGAGCCTGCAGCAATTAGGTCTTTCTCTCACTAAAAAAACAGGGCTGTTGCTGCTCTGTCCTGCCACTAACCCCTGGGGTTGGGCACCTCCCCATTTCCCACTGCCTGCTTCTGCTACTGGCTCCAGCTCTCCCAAGCAGGAAGGAGACACTGCAGACCAGGGTCTAGCATGACTCTCTGCTTATGCCTGGAGTAAAACTTCAAAGGAAGCTTCCTGCTTCCATTGCCTGCAAATCTGGAACAACTGAGATCAAGAAGACATTGAACCATTTAAATCTTCACCTGAGATGTTGTCTTGGCAACTATTAGGATAACCAGGCTGGAAGCTATGTTTCAGATTCCCTTGTTTCCAAGCTCCTGCCTGTTACTCACAAACACAGATTTTCCTCATATCCTCAGTACCATGACAAAATCCTCCCACACTACATGACCTCAATCAAGTCATTCTCACATCCCTTCTTGCTTCTGTGCACTGCAGAACAGGGACTCACCAGGCGGTTATTCTCATAGACGTCATCCTTGGAGAGTGAATCAAAGTCTCTGAAATTAGAAAGCACAAAACAGACACATGAGGTGCAGAGTAAAAGTGCCACCACATGCAGGTTCCTAGGACAGTCAACCTTAAAACAACTCAACACTTAAGACCCTAGATAAACAAAACCTTGGCAAAGAAGATTTCAGGTTGTAATGGGACAAAGAAACCAAAGGGAAATTGCAATTAAAAAAAGAAAGCAAGTCCCAAATGGGTGGTGACCAGGAAATTAAATTGTCATTCTTGCCTCTCCTTACTCGCTTCTTCTGCCCTTGAGATTAAAGGCTGCAGAAATACCAGGGCCATGTTTCAATTAGCACCGCAAAGTGCCGGACTCATGAGTGCACAACATCACCCCAAACTTGCCTTTCCAAGGCCATTGACATGACAGTGGAGGATGGGGATGCAGATCCTTCAGCTCAAGAGAAAGAAGAGGCAGATACTGTGCAGGTGGCTCTATTAGGGTCCTCAGACAAACATTCCTGTGCCACCTTAAGGGATCTGAAGTCACCCCAGAATGTGGTGACACAGTAGATCTTAAACTGTACTTCTGTCCTTGCTTTCCCTCAAATATTCACAGTGCAGAACAAAATCCTCGGCTGCAGCCTTTAGAGCTGAATGCAAGGTGCTCAAGGCACGCAGAGGAACCCCAGCAGTCCCCAACCCAGGCATGTTGTGGCATTTCACTTGTTACCCTGGATCCCTTTGGGGGTTCAAGTCAGTCTGGCCACAGGGACTGATTAACTGCTTTCACTAGAGGAACAGAGGGCAGAGAGTTAGAGTGGTCTGCAGGCTTTACACGGAGGGGAAGAAATGCAGGCAGGAGTAAGCCATGCCTTTTGCATGTGCATGTGGGTATGATGTGTGAAAACAGCATCATGCTGAACTGCTTACCACCCCTTCCTGCCAAGGATCTCAGCTTTGTTACCAAAATAAATCCTCATGCAGCAGCTTGGTGTGCCTGCAAGCTGGATTCACAGAGAGAACACAGTCCAGAGAGGCTGACGGTCAAGCAAAGCCACTCCAATGGACCACAGAGAGGTGCCAAAGCTTGGGAGACCAACAAAGAAGGACAATTCAGATTAGAGGGGAACATGTGTCCCCCACCCTGAAGGTGGTGTGCAGGAATCGGGCGAGATGGAAAATCTGCAGCCACACACCTGCGGACAGGGGCTACAGGAACCTCCTTCCTCCATCCCTCTTTGGATTTTACTGCCTTTTCCTGTAACGCTGACACAAGCCATCCCGGCGCCACATGGCAGGGCAGCCAGCCCCTTCCTGAAGCCCCTCATGCAGCTTTCCCAAAGCTACAGAGGAAGTCCATGATGAGCTCAGGAAGATTTTCACAGCTGCCTGCACCACCATAAAATGACACTTCCTCTGTTCAAAAGCGAGAGGCTGCTGGTGCTGTTTCCTCACAGAGGAACAGAGCTGCAGCCCCTCACTGCTGCAGGAGCAAACGCAGCACACATGCAGAAAGGTGGGCTGGGTGTTCAGCTCTGTCACCTTCCTGAGAGCTTATGTGAATTACATGTACAGAGCTCAGACTGCTCAAAATACCCCAAACTTTTCCTTCTCTACACACTGCTGAGCAAAGGCTTCAGCCACGGCCTTTGCTTTGATGTCAAAACCACTGCCTTTTTTGTAATTATACCTAATCTCCAGTGGGAGAGGTTTTTTGCTCAAGTTTTTGTTTTAGTTTTGCCTAGAGAACTCCTTTAACCTTGTTGTATTATTTATTTTTCCTTTTAAAGAAAATGGAACTTGGAACACAGGAGAAGCAATGACAGCAAAGTTATATATCAACTACCCTCTAAACATTCATGACCTTCTTTTCGAATGCCCTCACTTTCAGGATATGGGAGTGGTGTAGCTGGAAGCCTGAAGACTCCTTGGTGAGCTGGGCTGGGAGAGTATTTTCTGACAGACAAAACATCATGTCCATTCTACTCTGCCCCACGAACCGAAGCTGTTTTAGCAAACCAAGGCAATTCCATCAGGCAAAGCAGATGCCAGCAGAGAGGATGTGAGGCTCAAGAGGTAATGAGGGGTTACCAAGCAGCAAAGGAATAGATGATTTTTTCCACTAACACAGGATTGCAGACTCTCAGCTTTACCCAAGGTACTGAAGGTCATCAGTACAAGGCCCCTGGGATCAGATGATTCAGTTTCTCTCCACTGCATTTTCCAGCTCCCTCTCTGAACAAGCCAAGCAGGACCACACTGACCTGCATCGCTCCTGACACGAGTACTCCCATAGGTCATTTGGTCATGTGGCATCCCTGTGGCTTCGGGCACATTCCCGGTACCAAGGTGCAAGGAGCGTGGGGAAAAGTCACCCCAGACACACCCCCTTCCCCTCTAGGAACTGCCTCCTCTGTAGAGAGCCCAGAACTTGCCATCCTGCAATTCTGTGACATGTGGCTGCATGTCACATTATTTCCTTGCCCTGATCTCAGCAGTCTTTCATCCAGCCCTGCTCAGGCTCCTCTCCTGCCAACATACCTGTCCAAGGGATGGGATGTAAGAACAGGCAAGGCTCTGGCTATCCCAGCTGAACAACTGCCTTGACTCAGCAAACTCCAGCGTTGTACCATATCCTGGAGTAATATTTCTATGCAAATAACATCCCAGGCACTTACCTAATTAGATACATGCAGAGCCACTAAGCACTCCAGGGTTTAGGGCAGCTGCCAGGGAGCACAGCAGATCCAGGGAAGGGGGAAGGGTGTGCCGTACAGCTAAAACCAGAGCAAATTCCTGGATTCCTCAAACATAAATCATGAGCACTTTAACGGCAGTGCCACATAATAAGCCATTCAGCTTTCCAGGTTTTGTCAGGGAAATGCAGGCAGTACATGGGAAGGAACAAACAAGATTTGTGATCCTGCCTGTAACCAAACCCGTGGCTCTAGGGACACAAAACAGTGTTTCTAAAACAGCTCTCATCTCCTGTTTTTCTCAAGCCTCCATCCCTCCAGCACTCGCCCAGCATGTGCCATACTCTTTCATTCTTCTCACCCCTGAATGCCCAGATCCTCCCCTGAGCTCCAGGGAGGCTGTACAGCTTGGGACACTGAAAGATGCCCTTTGCCTCACTAAGCTGCAGCAAATGCCTTGTAAACACCAATTTCATGCTTCAGATTTCTAGAGCACCGAGCGAACAAACTCATTAATCCCCACAGTCCACTGTCAAGTTGGTCTGGATGTTTCCAGGTTAACTGACAAGGGAAGGGAAGAGATTAAATGTCTCATCTCCAGATCACACAGCCAACAGCACAGTCAGAGGCTCAATCCAAGTTTCCCATTTCCCTGACTGGCACAGTGAAGTAACAAAGCTGGCTGAGGTGTGTACAACAGTGGAGTCAGGGATTTTTATTTTCATGGTTCAACACACAGGTCCTACAGGTATGCACCTCATTCTTGGTGGTCACTTCAAGACACCTTTAGCTGGATTCAGTAGACACTGAGCACTTCCAGTCTACTTCTTACAAAAACCCCAAACCTATAACGTTTCCAAGAGCTCTGCGGGAGCTGCTCCAAAGCTCTCCAGGGCAGCACCCCTCCCATGCCATCTGCCTTATCCCAATGTAGCATTCAAATCAGGGATCATGTGGAAAACTGTCCTCAGTCTCACTTACCCACACAGCCTTTCATGACAGCCTATTCCTCAGCATGTTCCCTCCCAGCACAGCAGCACAACGGGGGTGCACCTGGGCAGAGTCAGAAAACCGGGACAGGCCGACAGCCACCACAGCAGCAAAGCCCAAGGGATCAGGGTGGCAGGGGAGTGGTGTCTCACAGGTAGGAGAAAAGAGCTTCAGCTCGGCTCTCAGATGGACGTGCCCATTCGTCCCCTCTGCAATCCCAGGCGGAGCCAGCAGGAAGCAGGGAAGCAGCTGCGTGCAGAGGAGCTCCAGCCTCCGGGGAGCAGCGCAGCTGTCTCACACGGGCCAGGAGAGCCCCGCACAGAGGAAGACCACACAAGGTCAGAACGCACTCGCAGATCCCTGCCAAGTCCCATTACTGGGCTGACTGAAAGCACTTTAGAAGAAAAGAAGGGCAACCACTTTTCCTCTGCCGTCAGGAGATTTACTGCCTCTGATCCAATCTTCCCACTTCCAAATCGGGACAGGCTGAAGGAGCTGGAATCAGATGAAATGATGCTACTCTCCTCACGGCCGTCTGAAAATCCTTCTACATGCCATGTCCTTGTAAGGCCCTGGGCTTTGTCTCTATGATGCAGCTCGTGCAGAGGACGTGTGAAGCATGTAGCTAGGACATCTGCCAGGAGCAGATTTAAGCCCACTGACAACTTAAGAGCAGCAGCCTCTGCTTAATGGGATGGTAAATATGGTTAATGGGAAACCATCAGGTGGTTTTAGTGGTGTTTATCATAAGCTTCTGCTGAACCTCTGCTTTTCAGTTCCCAGTTACTGTGCCATCTATAAAAAGTCCTAATAATTGCAAGTGTTCCTGTCCTTAATTTGCCTCTTCCCATCCAGCAGCCTTGCAACTGGGAGCATTTTCAGAGGCTGTATTCGAGCTAGTCAGAGTGAGCCATACCACTTGGGAGCTGTAGGACATAAGACCACAGAGCTCCCTCAAGACCCAGAGTGATGCAAAGACACTGTATGTCTTGGCTCTCAGTCATTCCTGAACACCATTCTGAGGGTTTGGGGACAACCAACTGAAACACTGCAGGCAGGAGTTTGGTTTCTGACCTACCTGTCCAGCTTTGGCTTGTAAGGATGCAGGCCTATTTCACCCTCTCACGGACACCACAGCTCCACAGTGGAGTCAGGGTCAACCCTCTGCTTGACAAAGGTTGCTGTCATGGCAAAAGGCCATCCCGGGGCCAGCTCAGAAAAGAGAATTGGGTCAATTTGGGCAATCTCATAGGAAGAAGCACCAGTCCCAGAGCAGAACGTGGACGCATCACCTTTGCCGGCTTTGCTGGCAGGCTGAGGAGTGTGTGCACGCTGGAGGCGCAGCGAGGTGGGGCGATGCCTACCTGCACTGCAAGGGCTACCAAGGATTAGAGCAGATGGGAGCCGGATTCCCAGCACTGCCGGGGCACACAGGGTTACAGCGGCAGGTCCGGGCAGATTCCTTCCAGCAGCCCAGCCAGTTTCTCCAGCCTGACACTGTGCCCCCAAGCAATCCCAAACTCGCTATCTGCCTCCTGAAACTCACATTCCCCCTCAGAGACACCAAAGCTGGGGGAGGCTAGAGAGGCTCGATACCCTACTGGCATTTGCTACCTCTTGCTTTCACTGCGGCATCCACAGAAAACAAGCTAGAGGCAAAGGCAAGCAGCAACCTGGTCCAGAGTTTCAGAGTGGCTGCCTCTGGCAGCTGGGAATGTCCCTGTGCTGAGCAGGCCTCTGGTCCTCTCAAAGTGTGAATGCCCACCTCTGCTAAGGCAAAACACCCCCATGCCCAGCTGCCAACACCATGCCTCCTCCCTGCTAGGCACCACTCTCATTTGGGTGTATGGACCTAGTCTACCTCTGTGCTCTCCCTGGCCTTAAATCTACAACTTCTGCTAACCCTGACCTTGACAGGTCTGCAGGACCAGGTCAGAAGGTCGTTTGCTGAAAACACAGAATGATAGAATGGTCTGGGTTGGAAGGGAGCTGAAAGACAGCCTAGTTCCAACCCTGCTGCCACGGGCAGGGACACCTTCCACTAGACCAGGTTGCTTAGAGCCCCATCCAACCTGGCCCTGAGCACTGCCTGAGCACCCTTCATCGCCAGTACCCAACTATTTGACGACAGCCTCCTCCTCAGCATGTCCCCTTCCAGCACACCAGCACAGCGGCGGCGCATCCGCTCTCCGAGCCCCTCACGTCCACGCTCAGGGAGCCTCCCTGCCCGACAGCCTGGAGCCGTTTCCCACGGCGCCTCCAACCCCCCAAGCCCCCTGCGAGCCCCCCGGCACCGCTGCAAAGCACGGGCGGCCCAACCCCTCCGGAAAGGGGATCCCAGCGCCCCCGCGCCCCCAACCTCCGCGCCCCCCGCTCCTTCTGCCAGCAGCGCCCGCGGGCGGGAGCCGGGGCCCCGCGGCGCCCGGTCCGAGCGGCGGGCAAGGCGCGGCCTGCACTCACAGGAGGTCGGGCCGGTGGCGATGCAGGATGGCGCAGAAGGCCAGCCCGTCGCGGAAGGAGGAGCTGAGGTCGCGGATCTCCACGCCGCGGTAGCCCTCGCACTGCCGGCGGCACCAGGCTTGCAGGGCGCCCCGCGGACCCGACATCGGGGCGGCCGCTCCCACCGACGCCGCCGCCACCAGCCCGGGGCGGGCGGGGCCTCCCGGGGCGGGGCTCCGCGGGGCGGGGCGAAGCTCCCGGGGCCCGGGCACAGCGCTCCCCGGGGAGCAGGGCGGGATGCTGGGGAGAGAACTCTCGCTCAGCGCGGGGAAAGAGTCGGGCCTGAATTCAATTTAAATTCAGGTAGATTATAAAGCACTAGGCAACCTCGTGTCTGGGTCCTCTCAGGCTTAGACAGAGGCTGCTCCAAGCAGAAGCAGCTCTCGGCCGTCCTAGGGGCATAAACCGTGGCAGGGGAGTATGTATGGCACGTAGGTGGCTCCCAGTGTAGGCTCAGGGCCAGAGAGAGCTTTGAAGATCAAGACACTTGGAGTCACAGGCAGCGCTTCACAGGAAGCCCTGGAAGAAGGGGAGGAAGAGTGCGATACAATCTCAGGAACTCACAGCATCGAGATTCCGGGTTGTCACGAGAGCTGGCGTGCACGCTCAGCGTGATGGTCTGACAACAGCGAGGAATCACACGATTACGGGCTACTTTATTTGGCTAAACATTTTTTTCACCTCTGACAGCTACTTCTGTGGAATACCAAACCATCACACTGATGTTGAGCTTATTGCTGCCAGTTCTAAATGTGTAAGAGTCCATTCTCGCCAATTATTTTGTATGGGCTCTACAGTCCTTTCTTCACTCAGATTTCATACTTAGCACCCTCTTTCTTCTACTAAATTGTTTCATTTGCACTGTAGTCCCAGAACTGTAAAAAGTGAAAAATGAATTCTCTGAAGTGCTTGTGCAATCTCCCCACTCAGTGCCCGAGATAAGCAGTGCTGTAAATCACAAGAAAAACTACTCTGTAGCAAAAAAGGAAGTGAAACATTGTGTCGGTTTCGTAATGACAGAGCTGGTTGCTCAGCATTCCCCAGACCTGCCTGACACCGTCTTCCTGACGCATCCTAAGGGACAGCAGGATGACGAATGTTTTCTCGACTTTTCCAGGTTCCATAATCGCACTCACCCCCTTCACAACTCTAGGTCGGAGACAGAGACACAGCGTACATGACCCTGTACTGTGGTTCCCTCTGATAAAAACATTTTGTCCAGAACCACTTCCACTCACCAAACCCTGCTGCGGCAGGCGAGGCTCAAGCTCTAACCACCCCCCACCTCCCTCCGGAGCGCTCTCCCAGCACCAGCAGGGCTGTGTTGATGCTGCTGAACACCCTGCATTCCTCCAGCTTCAAGCAGTGCCAGGCACCGCAGCTCGCTGAGCCCATCTTTCCGTCCAGCGAGAGCTGCAAGCTCCTCCTGGCTTTGTTCCACCAAGTGCCAGTCCCACTCAGTTAACCTTCGGCAGGCCCTCAGGGAAGGCGTGGAGGCAGGGAGAGCAGTGGATGATCTCTGTGCATCCTCTGGAAGCTGCTCTGGCCTTTGGAAACAAAGCAGCAGCATATTCACATACCTGAGAACAGCCTGTAGCCACTGCAGTGTTTCAGATGATACACACATATGCATTACAAGTCCGTCATTCCAACACGCCAATCACAGATTAAAAGCAAACCAAATCCCAGTAACACACTGCATTCCTTTGTTATGCTATGAACTAGAATTGATCATGGAGACACCTTCCAGGGGTTCTGCTGTTGTGTATCACATCCATCTGAGCACACGTCCTGGGAAAGATTTAGGCTTTGGATAATAAGAAAGTAGGGCAGTTGCTGTTGACAGCTATGCTTACTGTGCTGCTGTTGGCAAATACACGGAAGGAAAAGTGCCAGCCCTAAAATCAAAAAAGAGCAGATTCTGCTTGATATGAACACTGCTCCCATGGGCTGCTGCAATGCAGTGGCATCTCAGTCCTTTAATTTCTTAATGATATGGCCGCCTCACAGAATTGGAGGCAGTGAGTTCCTAGCATCCATAACACTTACAGCAGCAGCCAGAAGGCCAACAGGAATTGCCCATTCAATCTCACTGTGTTGCATGTACCCTGCCTGCCTAGGTTACTTGACTTTGTGATGGGAATCAGAGTTTACTTTTGAGCAGTATCTAGGACACTGGAAACCTGACCCTCATTCAAACATGGCATATAATCCAACAAAGGCTAATTATTCCCTATGTCTGAAAAGAATCAAACACAGAGCCAAACTGGACTGCTAGAACCCCTCTCTCAGTGGAAAGGAATGAGAGGGAGAGGTACAAAAGGCAGATGGTGTATCTGAAACAGGCTTTGTGTAGCCTTCCTATCACACATGCAGGTTTTCCTCTTGCACCTGTTTCTACCACTCAAACACCAAACTATTTAAAGATGGCAAAAGGGAGAGAGGGTGTGGAGGGAGCTCAGCGTTTCTTTGCATTCTCAAATATTTGCAAATTCTGCAATATTTGCGGGTCCTTGATTGCTCTTTATGTGACTGTTTCAACTTTTTTTCCCCCCTCTTTCAAGGCACTGCAAGTTTGTGGCTGGAGAGCAAGGACAATTTGCATTTAAAGAGTGTTAATAAATTAAAGGCCCTCAGGCAGTTTTCCAGAGAAACTGAACTCAATTAAATCAAGGGCCAGGTCTTGGGCATCACTTGTGCTGAAATAAAACACAACCTCCAGCAAGGACATCTCATCAGATGACCAGTTAATATTGGCTCAATGTTTATAAAAATTCTCCCCTTTCCTTATGACAATCCACTTTGGAGCATTTCTACTTCACAACAACTAAAATCAAAAAAGAGGAGAGGAAAGGCAAAAATGTGGCATTCTAAGAAAGCAACTACAACTCAGGTTTATTCAATGCATGGGGTAAAAGTCAAAAGGAATATCAGCTTGTATCTCTTTCCATATCTTGTGAAGACACTGTGGAACAGCTCATTTTCTTCCTGTTACTCAGTTCTGCAGCCTTCCCTGTTTGCACAGTGACTGTACAGAGCACCTAAAGAAATTTGCTCCCTATTGTCACCTACAACATGGACCAATAAGAGCACAAACCAACAGCAGCTGCCCATATCTCCAGATGCAGCTATATTCTTCCACAGAGGAAAAATAAATGAGTACATCAGATACCAGATGCTCACTGGGAAAATTCCACTAATTTATTAGATGTCCTGTCCTTCGTAGGATAGTTTGAGCCAAACAAGTCTGCATGTTTAAATACAAAAAACCTTCAGAGTCACAGGAGATTCCAGAAATGCCAGAACCCTGAGCTCCCCTCCCTCAACACAGAGAATAATCTCTTCCACCCACCCACTTTTCTGCCCCGGCCTGCACTGCATCCACATTAGGGTCTCTGGCCCATCTTCTTCAGGGTTCGGTTCAGCTGGAATTAGAGAAAGCAAATGTCAGAAAAATACACAGAGATTGACAGACATTACTGTTCCCCTCAGCAGACTTTATCCAATGCCTCTTAACTCCTTCCTCTCTAACTTACTGACAAAGAGAGCTCTCAAGCAAATAGAGTGTGAAGGGAACTAGAAGGGAAATAAGTAAAACTCTCTCCTCTCCAAGATAGCAGAGGAAGAAGTGGGGAGAAGAGAGGATGTAAACTTGGAGCAGTGGTATCATAACTCTATATTAAGTTCCCAAATCTCAGAATTTTGCTGTTTAAGTTCCTGATGCGGAACAACCTCTGTTGAGAGAATGGAGCAGTGACAGAATGTCACCTCCTGGCCAAGCACAAAGCTGAAGTCATCTATGCTCCAGAAATCTTTGAGGCTACTTTCTAGAGCCATAGTTATGAGGTTAAAGATATTATTTTGGTTGTGTTACTGATAGGAACACCACAATTATCTAGGGACAATGGAGTCAGCATCCTTGGACAGTAAAACTCTCCTCCTTTTCCACTGTGGCTCAAATGAGCACTTCTCACAAAAACCATACCATTCTTCAAAGGCCAGCAGCTGCAGCATAGAACACCTGCCTTTGCCCAGTGCCTTGCAGAGCCAGGGCTCAGCCCAGCAAGGAATTACACAGCTGTCTCACACAAGTGTGGCTCCTCCAGGGCTTGCACAGCCCAATGCTTGCCCCATGTTTCCTGCAGAGCTACACAGCTGTCCTGCCCAGGCCTCACCTCCTCAAACTTGTGGATCTGGCGGATGAAGAAGTCCCCATAGCGTCGAGCAACCTTTGTGTCTGCAATATGGATCATGTCCTGGGAAGAGAACAACATGAGATCAGGGAAAGGATTGTGCTAGCAGAGAGACAGCAAGAACTGCCAAACATGTGGATCAACCCAAGGAGCTTCATTCCAGCCATGGTTCAGCATCACATATCACCTGTGCTAGTCCCATAGCAACCATTCAGTTCTCTATGGGCTGCCTGATCTGTACCTTTGCCAGGGCTGGGTCTCCAGTTCACACTGAACTAAATGCTGCTTCAGTGAGAAGTAGACCTGTAACACCATCAAGCAACATTTCTGCTTTGTCAAACGAAGGAGAGATATGGAGGAAACCTACATGGACAATTCCACCTGACACAATAACAGCACTATTTATCACTGAGTTGTCACCTCCCAGAACACTGACAAACAGTTCCCTCTGTCCTGGGGAAGTGTTTTGTTTTCTAGGTACACTGACTGCCTAAGCTGCCTGTGATAGTCCATCACTTTTCACCCACTGACACTCTTCTTAAGCAGGGCTATAACTATGCTGTGGGCAGCCAAGCCCTTCACGTGGCAAAGGAAGAAGCAATGTTTCCCACAGAATGGAGCAAAACTAGGTCCTGCCAATTCCAGAATGTCTTAGGTGGAAGAATTTCCTGGCCAGCAAGGGGCAGATACCAACCTTGTCAATATAGAAGTCAACCTCAGAGGCAGACTGGAATTCTCCGTCCAGGGCAGATATGCCACTGGTCCATACCAGGTTCTTCATCTTGTGCTTGAAGACGAGCAGCTGGATACGAAACTCCTGCTCTGTGAGGTCTAAGAAGCCAGCCAGCTTCGCCACGGGCATGGTGGTGTAGAGCTTGAGGAAGCTACGGATGGTGGAGAGCTGGGCCTGCTGCTGAACCTCATCAGCGAAGACCTTGAGCTGCTGCAGGAAGGGCTCCTTGTGGTAGTTGGGGTGCACGTTGTCGTAATTGGGCACCACAGGGGACAGGAACTTGGGGCAGGCGTAACTGAAGAGCTCCTCATAGACCTGCGCGTCGCCCTTCTGCATGCGCAGCATCTTGTCCCCGTACTTCTCGCGCAGCTGCAGGTGGATGCTCTCGTCGATGCGCATGGGGTACATGGTGAGGGCGATGGCCAGCAGCGCGTGCATCTGCTCGTTCTGCTTGTTAATCTGACACAGAGGAGGAGACCCTGTCAGCTCCACGCTGTGCTCAGGCTTTAAGCTGCCCAAGGGAGCTGCATTTTGCAGAGACAGACCCTTTACACAGAGCACTGGTGGTCTTAATGCTCAAGAGATACAGCACAAAGCAGCAGTGCTTCTAGACAGAGCAGATGGATGATTGATGTACCAAGGCTCTCACCAATGAAAAAGAGGGCTGGGCAAGAGGAAGGTGCAGAGTGAATGCATCCAGAACCATACAGAACCTGGATGGCCAGAAGTGGGTTTGACTGCTTTGGTGCAAGAATGTGCAGAGAAGGAAGGCAAATAGTTTAACAACCATCTCCTGGCAAGCGACAGTTATCAGGGAGGTCAGTGAAGAAAAGACTTGAGAAGGAAAATTTATCTGAGTATGAAATGCAATGGACAGCTCTGTGACCAAAACAGACACACCAACTTCTTGAAGTGTCATGGAATTAAGACTGCCAGACTACACAAAGAGTTAGAAATTAAATGTAAGGATGAAAAGGAGAGAGCAGCAGCAGGGGGTAAAACAGGCAGCAAAACCAGGAGTTAAGACAGCTTAGGCAGAAACAGTAAGTGGCTTTGTTACAGCCACATCTGTGAATAATTATCAGATAATGGAAATATATCTGGCAATGGCAGCAACCTGAAGTGCAGGACTGGAATAGGAACACAACTGAGTCTGAAGGAGCATCAACAAGAGTATCATTAGCAGCTGATATTCATTAACAACCCTGCCTAGAGGGAAAGTGCAGATGAACCTGAGATAGCAGCACGGGCAACAACCAATGTAAGTAGTAACACAGTTAAGAGAAAATATTGTCACACATGGCAAAGGAGTTCAAAGGATCCCCAGACACCACAGCAAAGTCCAGGAAAATAAAGATGGACTATTAGACATAGACTATGAGATGACAAAGGAGGGACAGGAGAGAAGACAACAGCTTTTTCTTTTGGGAAGCCTAGTCTATCCTATCTCTTACCATCTCATACTTGTAGGTCGTCCTCTGAAACATGCTCTTGGTCCTCTGGATGTAGAGCAGGATGTTGGCAAAGACGCGGATGGCATCCTGGTACCGCCGCATCATCAGGTACGCGAAGCCCACGTAGTAATAGGTGGTCACCTGGCACTCAGGCACCCGGGAATACATGCTCTGAGGAGGAAGGATTAACATGCTGTGTTAGAGGGGAGACACCAATCCAAACGGCATGTTGCCCAGAACCCAGCCACCTTTGCTTTCACTCCCATCCCAAATACAGAAAGGAGAGGGTTAATTCAGGATACCTCACCTCCCACCCATCCCTGCAGCAGCTTCCTCACTGTTTATTAGATCATCCCATTTCCTATGTTTTCCAGTTTCAGCTTCCTGCAAGCAGAGGACTCTTGCACTGTGCCTGATATTGCTCTGCTCAGTTCCCTTTCCCCTTATTTCATTCCACATCCTGTGCCAGACAGCACAGGAGTAGATCGGTGCCAAGCCTTGGGCCAAGCCCTTGTTGCAGCTGGACTTCTAGTAGTCACAAGCAGCACCCAGTTCTAGGGCAAAATCACATAAGGTGAGTGGGTTCAGTAAGAACAGAAGTCAAAAATACAAGCAAAGGTAAGAATGGTGTGTTCAGCCACCACAATTACTGCAGTTACCATTGTGCTACCACTTGCAGTTCCAGCACTATTCCCTGTAACAACACTGCCTTGCACAACACAGCAAACCTCCTAAAAAACTGGACAATTGTGCTGCAACAGCATCAGGCATTATCATATGGCTTGATTTAATGCCAAAGCTCCAGCTGTGCTCAACCACAAACTCCTGACAACTACAGCAGATACAAACAGTTCCTCAGCTGGAAGATTCACTATGGCAACCTTTCACCAGTGTGTTTGAACAGAGGCATTTGGAAGACTGCAGGAGAAGGGCTAAAACATGCTGTACTACCTTCTTGTTGAGCTCAATGTTCTCCAGCACCTTGATGGCTTGGTAGTAATCTCCCAGCAGAGAGTGCAGACGCAGTAACCCAACCAGGCTGAAATAGCCCAGCATCTTGTACAGGGAGTGGCGTCCATATTCACCAGCCACACTTTCAGGGTCACCTAGGGAAAAAAGGAACCATGATCCAAGGAAGCAAGCTTCCCTTACAATGTTTACAGGCAAAGGGAGCAAGGCCTGAAATGTAATCACTGGCACTTCTCACCTAAAGCCAACAGAACCTGTTCCCAGCCAATCCATCCACTGATTATGGGTTTGATCCAGCTCCCAAACAAAGTTAACCAAGTTGGGTCAAATCAAAGCAAGGCAGCACAGACATCAGTGCTGCTTGGCACCACCCAAAGCTCACCTCCACTTGTATAGACCTCCAGCTGTCGGTTGATGTTGGATTTATCCACCAGAGAGTGCAGCACATTAAGGACACTGTGAACATTCCAGATCTTGGGGTTGGAACGAAGGAAATCAATTTCCTCTTCAGACTTCTTGGCTGTTTTACAGCGGTACTGGCTGAAAGACTGGAACTGCAGGAAAAAGCAGAGATTCAATGATGAGCAGCTTGTTTGGAGATGCTCAGCTAAGTGCACTAAGCTTACAACTTTCTCAAACAAATGCATTACAATAAACTACAAGTTGCATGAAAAAGAAAGTTTTATCTCAGATCACATGGAAAGCAAAATGGGAAATGATACCACCTTTAAAGCACCTAAAAGAAATCATACAGTACAGAGGAAAAAGGCCAGGAGATAGACTGAAGCAGAAAAGGATCTCTTAAACTATTAGAACAAGCAATGAAACACAATTTTCTGTCTGAACAGGTAGGAAAGAGAATGATGTGTCTGCATACACGCATCTTTTTTCTGCATATGCACACAGCCTTTCTGTTCTCAAGCTTGACAAGACAGCACTTGAGGAATTCCAGACAGCTATAAGAAGTTACAGAGAAAGCAATACATTCTCTACAGAGAAAAACCACTAGCATTTGAGCCCTGTACTGTAGCACTCAGAATAATAAGTGGAAAAATATTTCTTAATGTCAAGATCTCAGGCTACAGCTTATTTCAAATCAGGTCATCAATCAGTGCAAGAACAAAGGCCCTACTAAGAAAGGCAAAACTTGTATTCTGAAACAGAAAGAGGCACGAAAATTCAGGACTCCCCAGAAGGTACCCTGTAACTTAAAAATGTGTCCATTCACAACTACTTCATCTACAAGACTAACAGCACTGACCAAAGTTTTTTGACCTGCAAAAACAAAGGTACCCTTGCCATGGATATCACAGCAAGGAAAGAGATGGAAAATTTATACAACTAATAAAGGCAAGGCCATGCCAAAATGGCCCCGTCTTTTAGTCACACACCTGGTATATGAATTCATCAATGATATCCCAGAGCCACTGGTTGGGCAGTTCCAGAGGAGCAGGGCCATCAGCATCTGCAGGAGAACAGACAAGAGGCTTAACACCTTGAGCAAGAACAGTGTCAGAACTGGAGGAACAGACAAATTAAAGAACACAATAATTTCCCTGAAATGGGAGATGCAGCAGCAGATGAATGAAGCTTCCAGTAGGGCTGTGATATGTAGCTTCAACTACCTCAACTGCTTTCACTTTAAAAGACTATGAACATGCATGGGGTTAATCTCCAGAGTGTGACTGCTCAGCAGCATCAACTCCCAGAAGCTGCACGCAGACTGTAGAGCTTTATCCTAACTGATCCATTCTCCGCATGAAGCTTGGCAGGGAGTCACAAACACTAAAGTTTGTTCCAAAGGGATTTAACAACGGTAAACAGTTGTGAAACGCTGTAAGTTCTCTTTAGCTTACAGCTTCATTTTGCTTTTTAATAAAGATAGGTGAAGCAGTTCTCAGCAAGATAGAAAGCTAAACAAGTTTGATTCTTTATAGTATTTCAGAAAGCACTGGAAACTGTTTCTATTTCTTATGGTTTTAAATTCATGGATGTAAATTGCTCTCCAGTCAACAAACTCAAACATACAGAAAGCTTACAGACTACTTCTCCCTATATTATCTATAAACAAACACATCAAGGTCAGAAGAACTGCTTCTCCAGCTCCGTCCTCTCCAAAATTCACAAACCAGAAATGAATTGCAGCAACTTACTGAGGATGTAGTTGAAGAGGTTGCAGTAGTTGTAATAGGACTCAAATCTCTGCTCCAACGTGGGCCCCCCCTGCAATGAGAAATCAGCACAGTCTGCTTCATTTCAAGCAGGGCAGGAGGGGGAGTTCATGGCCAACAGTGTAAGAAGGACAGTCACAGTAGTAGAGGGTCCAGCTCTGAAGTGTTAGAGCCAGAACACAACCAGGACACCCACCAGCATCACCCAGGAAACCTGAAATTGTAGCACTGTTGTCCCATAGAACAGGGATGGCTTTTCCCGTACAGGTAGCTTCTCCCAGGATGACTGAGCAGTCAAGCCTCCTGTGAATATTCTGCATTAACCTTCCCTGTTCCCCTCTGCTGTTCAGATTTTAGAATTTCCTATTACCTTCACCAGATTTCCTTCCTTCTCTGCTCATGAGAGGCCTTAATAAATGAGCAATTTTGTTTTTGAACAGCATTTCTAAACACTTTGACCTACTGGTTCCTATTTCAGCTGGAGACGCTGAGTCTGAGCATCACTAGCAGCACAGCTTGAGAAACCAGTTTCTCCTGTTAAAGCCTGGCTTGGGTTAACATAGCAGCCTTTTAAAAGTGTCCATTTCTCCACTCTCTGGTGCACAGTAAAACTGCAGTTATTACTTATTTACCCCATAAGTCATACATCTGTTCAGATTTTTATACTTAAAGAACGAAGTACTATGATTTTCTCACTGACTTCAAAGCAGATTAAGAAAAAAAACCCACAAGGTTTGTTTTGTTTCACAGAGCACTATTCCTTTCGCTTCCTTCTACTGCTTCCTTTATGGTATCCATGTTTCCCTCTTCACAAGGCACTCTGACCCCTGTGAGGTTTTTAATCACAAAAAATGCACCTCCCTCTTGTGACATCCCTTCTCACCCACCTGCTCATCTGAAGAAGGGCCACAAAGAAACAGACAAAAGCAACTAAAAGAAACCTTCTAACACCCCCTTCTTCCCTAACTCACTAACCATTACATTTGATGTTAGTAACAGCCTCCTGAAAACTCAGATCCAGTCTTCTGATTCATTGGGGCTACCAGGGAAACCTGCACTCTCATCACCACTAAGCCTGAAGAGACAGCTAACAAGCCTCAGACAGACACTCAAGTCTTTTTTGCTTTTCAGCAATCAGTGAATCTTTACTAAATTAACAAAAGGCAAGGATTTTAAGCTTCCCTAAAAGCAATGTGACTTATACCCATGAACTCATCTTGCAAAGATTAGGAGACCACTGATACTGTAGTGGCAGCAAGATTTGGCAAGTTTGCTGGCACAGAGAAGCCAGCACAGGAAGACACAGGGCCAACACTCACGCTGACTTTGGCGTAGATGTGTCTGTAGTACAGCTCCTTGTATAGGATCAGGAAAACAGCATCTGGAAAAGATGACACAAGGGGACATTAGCAAGCCCCAAGGCCTTTTAGCCTCCTGCCACAACAATAAAGAGAGCCATGAAAGGACGCTTTGCTCAAGTTTGACTTCTTGTCAGGCATCTGCTGAAGGAATTGCCAGAGTGAATAAAGGAGTTACCAGAGTGAGCAAAGATGACTGACTCAGACAGCAGCAATGCTGTGCACCTGCTAACTCAGGATCAGAAGGGATTCAGTTCCTCCTCTCGCTGACAACCAAAGAAAACGTGGAAGACTTACCATTTCCAACCTGAGGGGCAATGGCCTCAGCCTCTGGCCATGGGGTGTTCTTAAAAAACCTTTCTGTCAGTTTTGTCCAGCTGAAAGACAGACACACATGTGGTATAAGAAGCCACTTCCGCACTGTCATAATGAGTGAGGCTGATTAGAGATGACAATAGAGAAGCCTTGGACTTGGTGAAAGCTGAGCAGAACCACCAACCCCTGTTGATAAGTCCAATGTTGAACCAAAGAAAGAGGATTGCAGACTAAGAAGTAAGATTTCAATTTATCCCTCAGGCATGAAACAGCTGTGTATGTTACTTCCCCATTCCCTTTATGGCAAAGTGACACAGTTACAAGGAGGAGTGGAAGTATCTCTTGGGAAGAGATGCAAAAGTTACACCTCACAGCTTTCTGCAAACTGCCTGAGTAGCACAACTGAGGTCCCTTTTTGCAGCCTCCCTACCTGTTGTGCCAGGGGCTGACACTTTCCTTCAGACAGGTCATACAATCCACCTATAGTTATGCTAGCCTAATGGGCTTGAAAAGTCTAGGGTATTTTTTACCCCAGTAACCAAACCAAACCTGTTTTAGAGAAAGCCCGAGTTTGGAACGGCACAGGTAGTAGTCAGCTTTTCCTTCTGAGGACTGGGTGCTATTTCATCACAGTTTAAACAGTGAGTTCCACTTGCAGGAAGGATGGTGTTGTACCTGTTCTCATAAATGTCTTGGATCTCGTACACCTTTTGGTCAATAACATCGCTGGAAACACGGCTGGCCTGGAGCTCGTACACCTTCTGGTCAATGAGATCTGACACCGTCTTGTGAAAATACTGAATGAAATTTTTGATCACTTCAGGGATCACCTGGTAGGTCTGCTGTTCGTACTGGCGCTCGTAGGCCAGGTCTTGCTTCGGGTCTCCTGCGGAGAAGGAGGAACGGTGAGGCAGCCGCCGCACTGCCCGGGCCGGGCCCACAGACCCGGCCGGGCGTAAGGAGGCGCGGGGCGCCCGTGTGGCCCTCACACTCACCAGTGTGCATATCATAGTCGTTGGAGTACGCGTAGGGGTCGTAGGCGGCCTGTGGGAAAAGGGTGGCAGTGAGTCCCCGCGAACAGCCCGGACACGACCCCCGCGTCCCCTCGGGCCCCCCGCCCGCACCTCGTTATCGTAATCCTCCCCCGGGTAGGCCATGGCGGCGGCGGCGGCGCGGCACGAAAAGGGCTCCGGGCGGAAACGCGGGCCGGGCGCGGCGCGGGCACAGGGGCGGGGCGGGAACGGGGGCGGCTGAGCCTTTCCATTGGCTAAAACAACTGCCTGTCTTCGGCGTGTTGAGCAGCCATGGGCGGGCCGTGGCCCGATCCTCTCTTTGATTGGAGAAGACTCCTGCCCGTCAGGCTCTCCTGGTCACCGCCTCC
>VZRZ01005607.1:77314-103929 GCA_013398175.1 Climacteris rufus | reverse complement strand
CCCCCTCTGGCCCGGCCCGGGCCGTGACGGGATGGAGGGTGGCGGCGGGGCCGATGCGGCGCCCGGAGCGGGACCGGGGCCGGGACCGGGACCGGGACCGGGACCGGGACCCGGGCAGGGGCCGGAGTCGGAGCCGGAGGCAGAGCCGCGCGTCGCGCTGCCGCCACTGGGGCGGGGCGGACCCCTCGGCTACCTGCACGTCGTGTGGCAGCGGGAGGAGCCCGCGGGCAAAATCCCGGCCCGCCGCCTGCGCAGGGCCGCCCGCCTCCACCGCCGCCTGGGGCCTACGGGCAAGGAGGCCCACGGTGAGCGGCGGGCGGTGGGGAGCCTCTGTCCCGCTCCGGAACTGCCCTTCCTTCGGCCGGCTCCGCACGGAGCTTAGGGAAGGAGGTCGGATCTGTTCGGTGGGCGGCTTGGGAAGGCATCCCTGCTCCTGCCAGGGGAGGGTGCCCGTCAGGAGTGGGAGGGCCCGCGGCCGATTTCGGAAGGAGACAAGGAGAACATTTCTTACCTGGTGTCCTGATCTCCTGCTTCCCCTTCTCTGGGCTGAGCCAGCAGCAGCGCCATTTGGCCTCCCACCAGTGGTCGAGCACCAGGATGGGATGTTTCAGGAAGGAAACGTGCCTTTTTCCTCTGTGCCTTCTAGTAATTGTTTTCTTTCCCCCGTAGCTCTGAAGAGGCTGCGTGAAGCTGCCAATAGCAATGACTTGGACACAGGTAAGGCTTCCGTCAGTCCCACTTGGGACCTCTACTAAAATCGGAAGGGAAGAGAGGAGGAAGAGAGAGGAAGGAGAGGAGAAGAGGAGGAAGTGGGTGCCATAGTTTGTGGACAGGGTGCTTTAAATGCTTCAGATCTAGAAAATGTATTTTGGGAGCCCGGTTTTGTTCTCTGAGCAGAGTGGGGCTGCTTATAGTATTCACTTTTCCACTGCATCTGGTTCATAGTGTTAGTTTTCCATCTGCCTCGAGCTAAATCAGCGCTGCACTGTTCCAGCTGGTTTGGTATGGCCTTTTGCTCAGAAAAAGTACTTTTGTTAGAAGTGCCTTTTGTTAGAAGCAAGAGAGTGGTGTTTTGCTCTACGTTGAAAAGTTACAGTTATCTAAGCCATACCCTCTCTGATGAGGCAGTGTGACCCAGTAGATTAGAACCAGGGCCAGGTCTGGACTCTGCTGTCTTCTGGTTTCTGCAAAATGCTCTTGTGGGCCATAAATTCTAAAGATGTCCAACCTCAACAATGCATCTTTCTCTCCCAGGCTTTGTTCTTTGACGCATATCAGTTAGTTTATCAAAACTTGAAGTTTCAGTAGTTTTCCCAAGATGTGTTCCTACAAAGGTAGCTTATGACAGCTTTTCTAGATGCTGGCTAAGAGTAATATGAGAATAACACACTACTTATAATTAATAAGTATACTTGATTATGACTAATTTAAACAATTAATTTAAAAGGTAATTAAAACTGTCAACTAAAATTATGAAAAAGTTATGTTATTTCCAACAATTTTCCCCTTTGGAAGTGATCTTAATTTTCCTTTAAGATTACTTCCACTCAAATCATTGAGTATCTAGCAAAACTCAAGACATTAAAATGCAAAAATTTCATTTGTGTCTTGTTATAAAAGATCATAGATCATTCATTCCCAGTGAAATTACAAATAGGGGTATGATTTCTTTTAACAATATCTTGGTGACTTCTCTTGCTTTGTTGGTGCGACAGGGAAAAGCTTCAGGCTATGCAGAAAATGTGTCAGCTAAAGCCAATAAGTATCAATATCCCTCTTGTCGAGGTAACTCAGAAAAATCTGTTTGCCAGTAATCTCCAGGACAATTTCTTCTTTTTGTGATCCTTAAAAGAGGTCTTTTTTAGGACTGTGATGTTTTTGCAAACATATTTTACACTTACTGACTACAGTTTTGATGATTCCTGTCGTTTTAACATGAACTACTCAATGCTTCAAGTTATCTATAGTAGCTTCTGTTATCCAAAGTGTTTCTCTGTGTTAATCTTCAGCTACTTGTCTCATCACTGCTTGAGGTACTGTGTATGGTATCTTGTTCCATTTCTCTTTATTTTGGCAATACAACAACTGTAAAATACCATTTTGGTGTCAACTACCATGAACTGGCCATTTTTCTTGATTATCTAATAGATACTCCGGCCACCAGTGGTTACAATATTCCATTCACTGTTTCCGAGTTAAAGAATCGCTTTTATATTCTTTCTGGTGCTGAAAAAGACAACATTGAGGTGAACCTTTGGGTATTCCCCCTTCCCGAGTTTGAGAAGAAAATCTCAAAGTAAAAAAAATTCCAGCAATCATTGAACCCGACACGAGAGAGCGCTCTATGCACAGAAATACAATCCCAGGCCTTGCGGTCACTAAAACAGCAACAGCGCTAGACAGAGCTCTGAGCAAACAAACCTGACATTAACAATTTATTTTACTTAAAAACAAACATCTAGTGCACACCAAATACCTTAAAATTCACAGGGAACATACAATTGCTTCAACACTCTTACAGCAAATGAACTTTCATACGGACAGACTCCATTTATACTTGTAACATGCTCACATTACCACTCACTCACATTTTCCAACATTAACACATACCATAGGCTTTAATAAGCACAGAAATATCTGGGCAAACCCTTCCACAACATGGCTCTTTGTGCAAGCAGCACTGTGTCCAACTAATCTGTGGGCAAAGCAGAACTGCACCTTTTGGTACTCACACAGTTTTACAATTACAGTTTTCCAGTTAGGAAGCGGGACTTGGACACACAATTCCATTAATATTCACTTACATAATTTTACAATTACTTTCAATAAAAAACAGCCAATTACATGATCCAGTTACATTATAGAGCTCAAACTTACGATTAGGTATACATTTTTAGATCCTCAGTAATGCCTCAATAAACTGCCAGGGGTTTTGACGGATTGACACGGATTGAAGCGGGATTGAAGGATTTCCCAAAAAAAGTCTTTCAGTGCCCACCTGGATCCCATAAATCCATGGAGTATCAAAAGGATCACACCTGGGTCACCAATAAATTGTTCCCAAATGCTCTGAAATTGTTGGGATAAATTAAACCCACCCTCTAACATTTTTTAGTGTTAACAAGGAAGGCATTCCTTTGTTATTGTCCAGGAGGGGGGTGTGTGGCTGACAAAATTCCGGCCTCCACACAGATACAAAAGTTTTTCACTTATTTATACATTTTTAGCAAACAAAGAAATTAGTGTTCATTGTTTCTAAATTACATAATTACTTTTCTTTAGTTACTACTCTGTCCTCTGTTGGTTATTGATTTCTCACTTCTCATGCTAATTAGTCCGTATTTTTAGTCATTTTATTACCTTTTCCCTCTGGTAGAAACTTTCCAACACACATATTGAGTCTTTGTTAGTCTCTTCCTTGTCTTCTGGTTTCTGCAAAATGCTTGTGGTCCATAAATTCTACATTCCAGATGTCCAGCCTCAACAATACATCTTTCTCTGGCTCTGTTCATTGAAGCCTATCAGAGTTACTTTATCAAAACTTAAAGTTTTAGTAGTTTTCCCAAGCTGTGTTCCTACAAAAGTAGCTTATGACAACTTTGCTAAATGCTGGCTAAGAGTAATCTAAGAATAAAACACAATATATTATATATATATAATGATTAATTAAAACAATTAATTTAAAAGGTAATTAAAACCATTACCTAAAATTATTTAAAAGTTCTGTGATTTCCAAGAGGAGGATGAAAGAATGTGGCTTTATGGAAATCTTACTTTCAATCTATCTTGGATTTGATAGACAGGTTCCCCTGTTTACAACCCTCTTGTATTTTGTTTACTCTGCAACTTGAGGAAGTGTCCTGTGATTAATTTATTCTTCATCAACAAGTAAACATCTTTGCTGTTTCCTGTGGTGGCACTGGGTGGGAGAGGTTATGTCATTCCTCCTTGGTTCACAGGAAGATTAGCTAAAGTGTTCCCATTAATGGTTCTCACTGGGGGCATTGTCAGTCTCCCTGCCTTTCTTCTGCAGTATCAAACACTACATGTTAATGCCACTTCCATCTTTGCAGGTGTTCCTTTTGTTCTGTACCATACTTAAAGTAGGAGGTGTACAGGAACAAATTTGAAGGTGGCTGTAATTTAGTTTCTGGAAACTGAGATGAATGGTGACTTCAGTGGCCTGAGCCATCTAGTTTCTGTCACCAGTACTTGGCAGTCTTGTCTGTTGTGGAATATGCTGTTTAAAGATCTCAAAATGCAGTGAACCTATCAACATTTTTAACAGCTGTGGAATGAGCTTTATTTTACACACCAGTTAATATATCAGGATGATCTCAAAACAACAGGAGTAATAGCTCTTACAGTTGCCCTTACACATGTTGCTGTAGGTGGTATTTTTATGCCCCTAATCTTTGCAGCTTTTACTGATTCCTTTGCACTGCTCTTGGCAGGTCAGTGCCTCCTGCCTGTTTCCCAAACTGAAGCCACCACGGGTGTGGTGTCAGATGATTCTAAGAAGGGGCATAGTCAAAACAGGTGTGAAGAAGTGGCTTTTCTCACTACATGTGGTTACTCTGTGGAACTTCTGACCATGGGTGCACGTTGATGTGAAAAGTTTACACAGATGCAGAAAAGAACCATCCAAATCCACAGGGAAAGCCCATGGAGGGGTAATAAGCACGGGATGCTAATTGTAGCTTGGGAAGTGCCTGAGATGCAGCTGAATATAACCAAGTGTTAGCCCCAGATCTTTCCTATCCTTTCATACTCTTCTTTAGGCATTTGCTGCTGATCATCCCTGGAGCTTGAAAATTTGGCTAGGTGTATCCTTGGCCATTACAACTGCTGCCTTATCTTTTCTGGCAACATGTGGAAGGGGTTGAAGGCTGGATCAGAGAGTGGAGGTTGTGCTGCCTAGCCCGGTTCTGCTGAGCTGGGATGCTGCTGGGAACTGGTTCAAGTCCAGTTGACCTAGCAGCTGACAGCATGTATATCTATCCCCAGAAGAGCAGTAGCATTACCCTCTGATCAGGTGTCCCTTCAGCTTACCTGCTTTCTTCTCCTTGATGCTGTCAGTGCAGCAACTCTTGGAGGATGGAACTGACCCCTGTGCTGCGGACGACAAAGGCCGGACAGCCCTGCACTTTGCCTCCTGCAACGGCAACGATCACATCGGTGAGCGGGGAGGGGGAGGTCTGTCCTCCAGCTTCTCTGTGGCAGAGATTTTGAAGGGTGCTCTGTATTTTGATTCAGCACTTCTCAGAGATTGCTGTTTTCTGTGCCTTTTGTGTCAAAGTTGCCAGCTGAACTCTGGCCCCAGGGCTTGCCATGTCTGCCTGGAGGGGGCATCCCAGTTCTAGAGCTGTACTGGTGCAGAGGGAAGGGTGTCCTTCCTCCCAGTTCTTTGCATCAGGAAGCCCAGGGGCAGTGGCATTGCCTGGCTTTGTGCTGGGTCCTTCTGCGTTGTGAGCAAACCCCTGTCTCTGTCTCAGTAGGAAGCTGATGAGCTGAACAGAAGCACCTGTAAGGCAGCCTGGTGGCTGCCACGTGGGCCTGACTTGTGGGGCAAAGGGGAGGGACTGATGTGGCTCTGTTTCTTTGTTTCCAGTCCAACTGCTTCTGGACCATGGGGCTGATCCAAACCAGAGAGATGGGCTGGGCAACACCCCCTTACACTTGGGTAAGTGCCCAATAGATGAGCTTTGCATGCAGAGAGGTGAGGTGAACACCACCTTACTGTTCCTTTCCTCTCCACCTTCCTTTTGCCTATGCTCACAGAATGCATCCCCAGATTTAAGGACCTAGGAGGGACTCTGCATTTCATTAGGTTCAGTCCTGATAAAGATTTAGGGTCAGAGAAAAGGTGTGAGAAAATCGATTTCCCTCCCTCTGCCAGCCCCAAGGAATGCAAGATCTGTTCCAGAGAGAGTACTCAGGCTTGAGTGTGAGGTTACCTTAGCATGTGGGCTGTTCCTCTTTCCCATGGCAAAGAAGCCCTTTGGGAAGCAGCAAGCTCCACGCTTCAGCAGAAACTCATTTTTGCTTGTACCTCTGAGTTGTGTCCTGTGTTTTCCCTCCCCAGCTGCCTGCACAAACCACGTTCCTGTCATCACCACGCTGCTGCGCGGAGGTAACGTTTCCTCTATAACAGTTACAGCCTGTCCCTTTCCTTCTGATGCTCCCCAGGGACACCACATCTTGATGACAGACCTCACTGTCCTTGCTCTTGCATCTTGCAGGGGCCAGAGTTGATGCCTTGGATCGAGCTGGCAGAACCCCGCTGCACCTCGCTAAATCAAAGCTGAATATCCTGCAGGAAGGACTCTCCCACAGCCTGGAGGCCGTACGCCTTGAAGTGAAGCAGGTAAAAGAAACAGTGCCATGTTCTGGTAAACTTTTGCAGCCCCTGGTAGCCTCCTGCACCTTTTATTTAAATACCTGTCTGTAGGCTCTTAACTGCTGTGGAAAGAGTTTGACTTTTCCTTCCGTTTTCAGAGACCTTCCTTTTTCCCAGCCTCTGCTCTAAATTTTTCAGGACCTTCCTTGGCTCTGGTAGGCCAAGGATGTATTGAATGTCTTAATTCTTGGGCTGTATGGAGCACTCTCTTCAACCATGATGTAAGACAGACACCTTGTGGCAGGAGAGAGACCAGAGCACGAGGCAGTAGCTGTGGCATACACGTGCTCTGTGTTCCTAGCACAGTCTACCCTGCTCCACTATGTGGAGACATGGAATAGGAAAGCAGTCGTGGGCTTACAAATGCATGGGGTGTGGGCCTCACTTCAGGAGCCACACAGGGGCCACAAGGATTTTCATCCTCTGTGCACAAGTGGATCCTGCTGGAACGGAAACTCCCTGCTCCTCACAGTGAAAGAAGCTAACTAACCATAAAGAAAAGCCTGTTTTTTTCAGGGCTAGACCTTATAGGCCTAGCTTCAGCTGGGCCTATCTCTCTTCCCTCTTCTTAAACCAGGCTCAAGAATGACAATTAGTCCATCAGTGGCTGGTGAACACCTGTGGTGACTCACTGGACTCTGATGCTGCCTTAGCGCTATGCAGTTGCTTTGCATGTGTTCCTCTCTAGGGGTCATGTACTCTGCCACGTGCTGCAGCATCAAGACTGTGCTTGGCAATTTAACTGCAATTTAACTTCCCTGTAAAAACACCCCAGCCTGGTACAGCCCTCTGATGTTTGCCTCTTATGCCTGTTGCTTTCAGATTATCCAGATGCTGCGGGAATACCTGGACCGTCTGGGGAGGCATGAGCAAAAGGAACAGCTGGATGACCTCTGCTCCAGGTTACAGATGACAAGCACAAAGGAGCAGGTAGGCAGTATTGAGCTACTATGACTCACTTCCTTCTGTTGTGGCTCCTGCATTTAGGAGAGCAACTGCATGAGCAAGGGGACATTGAAGATGTGGTTATGGAAATGTGTTCTTGCTCACCTTGGGTCAAGTGGGTGAGTTACATGATGACTCATGGTACTCCTTTAGGTAAAAATTCAAACTTCAGGAAGCATCGTTGTGCCTACCAGCTCAGCAGGGAAGCTAAAGATCAGATGGGCTGAGGGTACAGTCAATTTAAGGCCAGGATCAGCACAACCACACAGGGTTGCAGGGCCTGTTTTTTTTTTCCTATGAAAGACTGACCCTTACAAATAGGCTTAGAGAAAACAGCCCTGATACCATTGTTGAGTTTTGGGTAATGTAGCAACATGCTTGTATTTTAGGGACTGGCTAAATAACACAGAGTGGAGGTCAAGCATCACCTCCTGAAGAATGTGGAGAAGCTCTCTTACCTTAGATTAGGGCTTGTTTGAGCACAAGGATAGTAGCCCTTCTGCTCGATTGTTGGGACCAAAGGGATCCTGTCCTAGTATAAGCTCAGCATGGGCATTACTGGCAATTCTAGTGCAAGGGTGGTCCCTGCTGCCGTGGGGGTTTCTTCTCTGGTGGTGGGTGGCTGCACAGCTGCATTCCCCTCCCTGACTGCCATCTGTATTCTTCTGTCAGGTGGATGAGGTTACAGACCTCCTGGCCAGCTTCACGTCACTCAGCTTGCAGATGCAGAAGATGGAGAACAGGTAATGGGCTTCCAAACCATCTTCCTGATGCAGAAGGAGAAGCCTTAGAGAGAAAAAATGGAAGCTGAAGTTTGCTTCCCAGATTGCTGACGAAACATTGCTGCCAGCGGCTGTTCCTGCCTGGCTGACTCTCCAGTGGTGCTCAGACTGTTCCTGTTAGTGCTGCCACAGCTGCCTCATGGGGAGGCAGCAGGCCTTGCACAACAGAGGCAATAGACAACAGAGTGCTGCAGCTGTGACTTTGGGGTAAAAGAGCTGCTCTACTTTTTATCAGATGAGCTGGCGATAAATAGGATACCTTTTCCAGAGATATTTTGCCTTGTTCTAAGTATATCAACTTGATGTAGGTGGTGGCCAATGTCATGTGCGGTCACCAGCCCTGACTAGTGCCGTCAGCAGCTGGCCAACATCACAGAAATGCTTGGAACAGGCACCTTTTACCACCTCCATAGTGCTCAGTTGCATGAGGGAGAAAGTGAATGCCTTGAACAGCAGAAGGCTTTGTGGAGAACACACACTTAAGTCTGCATGCTAGAAGCTGAGCAAACATACTGCCTTGAGAAACGTGCACTGAGGCTTAATCCTCACCTTCCCCAGAGCCTGCTGTCAGAGGGCAGAGAATCTGTCTGGCTACAAATGCGATACAAAGTTTTTCATGGCTAGACTAGTAGCTTTCACTGGACCCATTTTGTACATCACAGCTGCAAGTTAGTGCTTAAACATTACAGTGTAACACTTGCAGAAAGTACCCAGGTACACAGCTAGCAGGTCAGAGCTGCCCTTACGCAAGAATAAGAAGACAATCTTAACACAGTTCTAAGCAGACATCTACATCTTGCAAAAAGATCCCCACCGTAACTGATTTTGTGTTTCCTGTTATTGGCAGTCTCAGGCAAGAGGTCCAGTTTTGACAGGAGGTACTGTGCATTCAGCCTTATTATTGGGCTGGGATGGAGATGGATTTACTTCTGCCTCAGCAGCACCAAACCCATGGCTCAGCCATCCTGTGTTTCTTGCTTGTCATGGAGAACCTTTAGTGCAGTGTGAGAAACAAATTACGGCTTATGCTGGGAGCCTGAAGTGACGTGGCTGTGAATGATGCAGGGAAATGCTCTTGCTGCTACCTTGCTTCTGCCCCACTGTGGTTAGTAATGAAGATTGAGGTTGTTTTGTTGTGGAGCAGGGATCCATGAAATCTCACTGATAGGGCGCCAGTAGCAACAGGGTGACAGGAACATGCCCAATAGTAATCTGAGTTTCCACCTGTGTGCCACACTGTGGTGTGCTGGTAGCCATACCCCTGCCACAGCTTGGGAGTCACTGCTTTGAATGAGTTTATTGTTAGGATTCAGCTTAAACATGCAGCCTCCACAGTTTGGAGCATTCTTCAGAGACCTTTAGGTCAGCATGCTCTCTGATACCTCCTGCTTGTCCAAGAAGAGGCTAAGTGGACCTCTGTTCAAAGCTGAGATACCAGAAATAGACATGGCTTTTAGATGGGTTCATCTGTGGGGTCCTGGAGGATGTGACTGGGACCAGCAGTCCAGTGGCTGGGCTGGAGCTGTCACTGTGAATATTGATACTTCATTATGATGTGCTGGATGGGAAGGATGCCGAGGGGGTGGGAGACAATCTGACCTTTTTGTATTTTCAACTTCAATAAAATCCTGTCAGCCTTTTACAATTCCTCAGCCAAGTTCTCTTTTTCAGAGTGGCCCATTCCTCTTTCTTTATGTCTGTTCCAGGTCCCATGCACAGCACTGGACTTGGTAACCACTACTCTCATACCTGCTACTCAAATCAGAAGTGACAACACAAAAATGTTTGAGTTCAAATACCACTCTGTTTGCAGATTGAAGTACACAGTTGCTGGCTGACCTTTTCTGATCCTGACTCCCACAGCCAAGGAATGCAAACTTTAAATCTAGGTAGTTGCAGTGAAGTCTTACAAATAGAGGAAAGAGAATCCCAGCAGGAGTGCTTTAAGCTGGAAGATGAGGTATTTTGCAGAGAGGAAAAGCAGCCTTGCCTGGTGGCTGCACTCATGCCTTGCCCCATGCCAGATAAAATGGCTGTGCTGGAAAGAGACAGCAAGGAGATGAGGGACAGAGAATTCCCAGCATGGTCCCTGTGTGAGGAGCAGGTGACCTTCGTGCCCAGTTTTACTTCACTTGTTTCTTCCCGTCTTCACAGCCCAATCTGGATGTCCACATACACCCAGCTACCAGCGCTTCCACCCTCAGCAGCCTTGTTGCTGAGGAGACCATTAAGGTGCCTGTAAAGGAGGTGACTGAAATGCTCTTTGTCCCTGCAGTTACTTCAGTTGCTGATGTTGACTGCTAGCTAGACACCTCTTTAGAAGCTTACTTCAAAACCTGGAATACATCTAGCTGGGATTCAGAGTGAAGCTTTTAGCTTCAGCACACGTGATGTTATCCACAGCTCTTCAGGCCTTTGTCTTGCCTGGTGCTGTTTTTTTTTTCTTAACAGCTCCTGACAGAGGGGAAACGTGGGGGTGCTGCAGCCAGCCAGGAGCAATTGTCTTGTTCTTTTGCAGCAGTGCACCCTCCACGGGAGGAAAGGCAATAATAAAACAAATGGTTATAGAAAGTTTTGCCGCTGCTTTAGCAGTAACACCAGGTAAGAAAGAGAAAAGCGCATCTGGTTTTCAAGTGGGGAAAAAAGTGTATTATGTAGGAATCACATTCTATGAATCACTGCAGTCATTTCTGCTTTCCTGCCTCAGGGCTGAAGCCATGGGCTGCCTTGATCCATATCATGTGTTTGGCATTGGATGGAGAAAAGTTTCAAGTTTCCTTGCGTCAGCAGGTCATGCCAGAGCCTTAACTATCCTGTCATGCTCAGCAGCTGTATCCAGAATGAGAGTTAGGTGCTGGAGAGGGAAAGAAAGAAGGAAGAGGTTCCAGGGGAGGAGGAGAACATGGCTTCACACTGTGCTGAGAGTTGTTCACTGGCACTGCCTGTTTTTTTATGGCCTAGAGCTACTCCCAGCAGCTTTTCCCTGTCCTTGCACCCTGTGCCACAGATTTCCCTGCACAACCCATGAAACTTGTGGCAGTTTTCTGTGTCTCCCAGAGGTGTCTGCTGAAGAAATGGAGAATGGAAACAACAGCACAGGTTTCTCTCTGCTATTTATTTTGCCATTAAAAGTCAGTCCAGCCTCTTCATTTTCTTTGTGCTACACCATCAAATGGACCTCACAGCTCCCTTCTGGGACCATGATTCATGCTTGTCCTCAGGGCTATGATAACCACCAGGAATTTAGGCTTTGCTTCCCTCTCAACCACTGCCTGACCTCCAGACTTACTGTATTTGCCCTCCTAATTCACAGCACGCCTCTTCCGTGATGTGCTGAATTCCCAGCCATTGAACCCAGCAGCAACCTCCTCAGCTCTGCAGCTGGTGCTGTGCTGTAAGATGCAACCAGAACCAGCCAGGCTGAGGATCTGGCTCAAGCAAGTGGAGAACTGAAAACCTGCTTGTGTCTCACAGAGGACCCTCAGCAGGAGCAGCAGCCCTGCCAAAGCCTCCCAGCAAAGCTGCATGGATGTTATTAAGCAAATGACCTTTCTTTGAAGCAGCCACTTCACCCATGCAAGTGAATGTGAAGCGCACACTGCACTGTGTGTGAACATCAAGAATTTATCCAGCTCTTCAGCAGCCAAAATAATTAATCTCCCACAGCTGAACTCGTTTACTTCCTCCACCTTTGCCTCTCTAGCAGACTCCAAATCCAGCACTGCAATTATCTGTGCTGCTAAGCAAGCCCCATGAAGGATCTCTGGCAAACTTCCCACCCTTTCATCTGCTTCCTTTGCTCACTCTGTGAGCAAGGATCTCCTCCATCACAGAAAGGTATTTAGAGAAAGATGCCTTCTTCATGCATTGTGCCTGGCCAGCCTTGGGGAGCAGCCCTGGGCAGGCCAGGGCATGTGGGGTGACTAGGTGGAAGAATCAGCAAGTTTTGATTACGAAACTGATAAAGGAGGTACAGCAAACAGCATCCCTCTGGTTTTTTTTTCTGAAATCTCTGGGAGGGGAAGAGAGCACATAGTTGTTGGAAGAATTAAAGTCATCAACTGGCAACTTGCTAAGGCTGGTCATGGATTAGGAACCAGCAGCTAAACCCAAAAGCCAATACCCAGAATTCCCTTCCCAGGGCTGCCAGACTTGCACACAGGCTCACAAGCAGGATGAGCTTGGCACCTGGGTCTGACGCCTTCCAGCAGTGTCAGGCTCATGTCACACATACTGGGGAGAAGCCAGACACCAGAACCAGCACACCGTTGGCAGGACTAAATTACTCCACAAAGAAGAGCTGGTGCTGACCACTAGCTGCAAAGCCCTGACCTGCTCACACCTCTACCTTTTCATTTACCCTGTTCCAGCTCTTAGAACAGCAGCAGTCCGCTGACGTGGCAAACCAGCCTCTGCAGGGTTAAAGATGAGCTTGTCAGCCCTAATGATGAACAGTAGGAGAGAAAATAAGAGGAAAGAGTCGTTAATTAAGGCAAGAAGCTGGGAACAGAGACTGCAGAATGCCAATCAGTCTGGAGGGAAGGCTATGTGGAAAGCAGCAATCAAGCTCCTTCAGTTTTAATTAAACCTGACTCTCTATCAAGGATATTACATCTTCGCTTCACCTCTGCTTTTGAGCTGAGAAACCAGTTGGAGCATGTACGCTGTTACTCGATAGGCAGAAATTCCCTTCTGGCTCCAGAGCCTTCCCAACCCAGGCTCAGCACCTGCCCTTCCTGCTCATGTGCCCCCCAAAATGGGGGCTTAGCACCAGGCAGAGCTTAGTGAAGGGGCCGAAGGCTTGCAGCTAAATGCACCTTCTCCCCAAGGTCTTCCCTGTCCGAGGCTTCGCCCCCGTGTGCAGCAGTCAGTCCTGATCTGATCTGCTCCCTTTGCAAGCTGGGACCAGGAGGAGCAGGACTGGGGGTGAGCAACAGCCCAGCTGCACCTGGGCAAGAACAGGCAGTGTCCAGCTGTACCACATCACTGTTTCTGACTGCTGTTCCTTTCTCCCTCCAATGCTTTGGGCTGTGGAGTGAGTCTTCACCCACAGAAATGATGTATACATTTGAGGCCATGTGAGCTGGCCACCAGCCATGGCATCATGTGCAGAGGGTGGCTGCAGAACTCACTGTCCCTGGGAAGGTGGGTACGGCACACTGGACACACTTCTGAGAGACATCAGCTGTACAGGAGTGGCAACCACCACAAAGGGAGAGAATTGGAAAAATCACAAACAGGGCTAGGAGACAAGAGAGGCTCAAAGTGCAGAAAACAACATCAAGCACTTCAATGGAGAAAAAAACTAATTCCCAGAGCAGCTCTTCAGCTGACCTCCACACAGAAAAGGGGATGTCCTTGGAGCTGAGCTCCAGCAAGGCATACAACAACTTCAGTGAGCGTTAGAAATACCACGTCACCTGGGAATTTAAGAGTGGGCAGGACAAAGCAGTAAGGAAAGCTTTACGCAAACAGAAGTGGGGAACAGAAAAAGGAGAGAAATAAGGGGGAGATCACGGCTTTGCTCACGCACATCACAGCTCTGCAAGCTGCCTGATGTCACCCATCCCCACCCACAGCACTGACTGGGGCCAAAACCCCTTTACTTCTGACACAACTTCCAGCACCATGCACGGGGACAAGTGAGGACACCGGCAGAGTCTGCAGCCCATGCAGGGCTCAGGACCGGTGCCATGACTGGTGCCATGACAACCTCTAATTGGTTCCCAGCTTCAGTGTGGAAGTCTGGGTGTCTCACAGAGTCACAGCTTTCCCCAAACACTTTTTTTGCCAAGCTTCCCCTCTTTCCCCTGCTCTTAAGAAATTGTAGATGCAGATCTGCCTCACATTAAGAGTTACGTACTAATGATCCACACAGCACTGATTAAATGCCATACATAATTAGGGAAAAGAAGGGCTGTTGCAATCACTCAAAGTTTACCGTGAATATTGAGCTGGGATGAGGGCAGGTCTCAGACACAGCTACAGTATTGTGGAGGAGGTGGTTGAGAGTTTTGGGGGACTTGAACTCAGTTTAGTGGGTCTGAACAAGTGAGCTCATCTCTCACTGCCAATATAAAACCGTCTCAGTGGGGATAAATTGTGGACCTGATAATCCTGGAGGAAAGCAAAACTCCTGCAATGTGGTCAGAAAATGTGATGCAAATG
Organism: Climacteris rufus; assembly: GCA_013398175.1. Taxonomy (NCBI): domain Eukaryota; kingdom Metazoa; phylum Chordata; class Aves; order Passeriformes; family Climacteridae; genus Climacteris; species Climacteris rufus. The sequence goes on along the minus strand of VZRZ01005607.1, from coordinate 89,634 downwards.
GAGACTTCTTTCTTGCCTCTCTAGCCCTTTTCTAGGGCTTCTTCTTGGTCTTGTCCTACAGTTCCTCTTAGAGGGGTCATCTGTAGGGAATGGCCAGCTGTTGCCAAACTTTCCACCTCCAGTAGCTCCTTCTGAACAGAGACCACAGCACCTTGTAGCTGCTGAGTCCATGCTCTGGCATGACCAGCACCTTCATGGTCCTTCTCCCTGGTGTCCCTTCCTGGGGCCTGGGTCACCTCAGTGTTGCCCCAATAGAAAGTTCTGGTCCTGTTGGTGAAACCTCTGTCCACATTGACCATACAAACTTTCCTTCCAACTCTCTTCTTCTTCTTCTTCCTGGTCTTGTTCTGGAAGAAGAGGCAGGTGAAGACCTGCTTGAAGCGCTTGCGGAAGTGCTTGGAGATGAGGGCGTAGACAATGGGGTTGAGGCAGGAGTTGGTGTAGGAAAGGCAGTGGGAAGCCAGGCGGCAAACATAAGTGGCCCGGTTGAAGGGAAAGTGGCCAAACCAGAAGCAGAGGATGACCAAGTGGTGGGGCAGCCAGCAGAGGCAGAACAGGATGGCCACAGTCACAATCATCTTAGTGACCTTACGCTTGGCTTTCCGCGACTCTGAGATTCTTTCTATGGGGTCTACAGAGGTCCACAAGAACTTGATGGTCCTCATGTATGCCAGGCTCACCACGGTCACGGGCAGCAGGTATCCAAATACAAACGTGAGAATGTCCAGGACCTTTCGGCGCTGGTCCTCCCAGATTGGGACACAGATGGGCACTCCATGGTAATGGATTATCTGGTAGTAACTGAGATAAGGCCCTGCAAAGAGCAGCGACAGTGACCAGATTGCTACAATGGCCACTCCTGCATTTCGGGAGGTGCGGAGATCCCGGGACTTCAGTGGATAGCGAATGGCCAAGTACCTGGCAAGGAGGGGAAGGGGAAGGAGAGACGAAACACAATTGGGTGAGATGAGGTATTTCTTGGTGCACCCCTTCCTATGTAGCCACCCATCTCTTCCTGCCCAAAACTTTTGGGAATGAGGGTTGCAGTGAATTCACAAAGATATCAGAGTCATCCCAACAGTGGGTCTGGGATCTCCATAATATACTCTGCTGTGCTAGCTCAGCAAGGGCAAGCAGCATGCCTCTTGAATCAGGTAAGAGAAGGATAGGAGCAGGACTTTTCTGTTTCTTCTGAGCTGTGTTGCTGCCCCAGGGGTTTTGCTGTTCTTGGTTAGGCATGGTGGACACTCCTCCTTCCCAAGTGAGGGCCAAGTAACTAGGCTGAGAGCTTGGCTCAATGGAGGGAGAGGGCATGGGGGGCTGGGGAGATTGGCTGTGCTGGCCCTGCCTCTGGGGAAACATGACCTGCTTCTTACAGGACACCCAAGAGGGTAAGGCATGGCCTTTCTCCCACACCTTAGCTCAAGGGTGGCAAACACATTGTCCCTGAGCTGCAGAACTCAAAGGGAAGGGGATGCTTACCTGTCAACAGAGACGGCAGCCAGGGTGAAGCTGCTGGCATACATGGTGAGGTAGATCAGGAAATGCACAGCCTTGCAGGCAAAGGCCCCAAAGAGCCACCCATCCAGAGTGTAAATGGTGGCCTGGAAAGGGACGCAGCAGATGATGAAGCACAGGTCGGCCACGGCCAAGTTAAGGATGAAGAGATTGGTGGTGGAGTGCTTGGCTTGGCCATTCCACAGCAGCACAGCCAGCACCAGCCCATTCCCCACAGTACCCACGAGGAAGATTAGGGAGAAAATGACGGGCACAATAATCCCTGCTGCTCGTAGCTCCAGGCTGTCAGAAGAGATATTCAATCCCCCTGGCATCTTCCCGTTGGACTGCAGGGACCTGCATGGGGAGAAAGCGATAAAGCCCCAGGGCGTCTGATCCCAGCCTTGGACACCCACATTTCTCCCAGAGATGCCAATCCCAACCAGCTGGTTAAATCATGCCACCAAGATCTTCATAACATCACTGGCAGGAATGCTCTCAGGATCAGTCAGCTCACATGTGCCTGGCTTAAGTGGAGGTGAAGCCCCTTTCTCCTGCCCAGATTCACACCCCCATCAGAACATCGCCCGTGCTCCCACCACCCCAAAGGATCACCCCTGCCCTGCCACCTGGCCTCCCCTATGTTTCTCCTATGTTGCCAAAGCTGTTAAATCCCTTGAGATTGCTTGCTTTGGCTAGTCTTACCCTGGCTAGTGTTCAACAGGATTTGGCCACAAGGCCATGGGAAGGGGGCTCCCATGGGCTGCAAGTGGTCCTGGCACACTCAACCCAGGGCTGTGCCACCTCTGGCAGCCGGGACCTGATGCCTGGATCACAGCCCCCAGCAGCACCCCAACACATTCCTACCCCAAGGGAACTCCTTAAGCTGGGACAACCTCCACCCTGGAGCTGGCTGCTCCTTGCTCCCTGGGCAGTAGTTATGCCCCACAGAGGAGAGGCAACTGGGGACACCTTTTCCTGATGCTGAGAGGTGGCCGTGGGCTGGATGGTGGCAGGTAGGTGAGTATGGGGAGGAGACCCTGCAGCCACCTGAAATACAACATGACAATAATTGCGAAGGAGCCTGCTATTACCACAGCTCAAGGTATTGTGATTTGCTGCAAAACTTCCTCCAGCCCTGAGTAACACCATACTCAGGCAGGGAACGTCAACAACCTATCTCCAAATGAGCTGTCCCCTTCTTGTGCTATCATTAGAACAAATTGTCCTTCTCTGAGCAATAACAGAGAAGGAAAGACACTGTTATCTAGCTACTGTTGACAAGCAATTAGCTCATTTCTGGGTCATGCAATCTCTTTCACCCCATGCTCCTGCACCCCTCAGCTCACACCACTTTTGCTTCCCAGCTTCTTTGTGTATCACATGAAAAGACTGTCCCTGCCTCTCTGGCTCCTTGGTCCCCTCTGTCCTACTGACAACTACCCCCCAGCTTATCCAGCTTATCCATCTGGTCCCATGGGATCTCCTCAGTGGAGCAGAGGAGCCCAGTCTCCCTTTGGACATGCATGTGCACCAGGATGTCTCTGCTCAGGGAGCCTGAGACCACCTCTCAGCTTTGGAAGCCGGTACTCACCTTTTTGAGGAAGGGCCTGCAGCTTTGCCACTCGCTCAGGGGAGACCTCCAGTCCAGCCCACACAGTGGTAGCAGGAGGATGCAGGCCACTGAAGAGTTTGTCCAGACAGCTGGGACCCCAGTCACTCCTGCTCCGCTGCCTCCCCCTGCCCGTCACCAGCTCTGCTCTCTCTCCTTCTGGAGCTCCTCTCCTCTCTCTCTCTGACTTCCCCCTTTCCCTCCCTCTGCTCTTGCTGCTGATCCATAGTTCTCTGTTGGTTTTTTTTTCCCCTCTCCCTGAGGTTGCGTTTGGAGTTAACTCTTCTCTGCCCAGCTTTTCTGCAGGCTCAGCTGCTCTCTGCTCCTCCTGCAGAGGAGGTGGTGGCAGAGAGAAAGCCCTCTACTCTCTGGTGGAAGAGGGAGGATGGAGGGGGGAAGGGTCCCTTAGACCACAGTGCCCACTTCTCGATGCTGGGTGTTCAGGATGTGTTGTCCAGCACCTCCAGGGAATATAAATATCCCACCATTGCGAGTCTCATCCCTGCCTTGTCCTTGGGAGAGAGCTCTATACCCTCTGGAGGATGAGCAATTAATTGCTGTCACTCCTTAATTGTTAGTAGCATGGCACTGAGCAAATTGAGCCTCTCCCACAATGTCTGACCTAGGGAAGCAGGAGAAAGCAGGTTTTGGGTTCTGACCAGTCCAGGTCTGCATTCCACCAATTCTGCAGTATGGGAGGGCAGACAAGACATCCAGGATGGCCACCCCCAGAGGTCCAGCTCCACCACAGCTGCCTGGGACAGCATGGGTGCTGGCCGATGTGCCAAGGGATGACAGTGACCCACAACAGCCCTCCTGCCCTGCTGCCCTGGCTGCCGTGTTCATGCTGGTGACAGGAGGTGTAGCCTGAGGACCTCCAGGTGCACTAACAGAGGGCAGGTTGGTGATCATTTCCCAGCAAGACTCAAAGGCCACCAGCTGGGAAGGTCGTGGGTGCCTCTTCCAATGATGGAGCAGGATGAACAGAAGGAGGCGCTGACCCCTTCCTCTCCACAGCAGCCCCAATATCCCCATTGGGTCAGTGGATCCCCTCGGCCTCGCAGGAGGGACCATGCAGCTTCATCCCCCCACCTGCCCCTCTGGCGGGAAGGAGCGAGGTGTCCCCGCCGGCTCCCTATCTGCCGCTGTAACCAGGGAAAAGGGGAAGGCCATGCCTCGGGACGCGGTGATAACCCAGGGGATGCGGCGCAGTGCAAGCTGGCACAGCCTGCCAAAGTGCCGCTCGCCATGGAGGGACCACACCGCAGCTGCCTCGTCCTCCTCCTCCTCTGCCTGCTCCCACCACTGGGCATCCCAGGCCCGCCGCCGCCTCTGGAGGAACCCCGGGAGCCGCTGCTGCCACCGCCCAGCACCGCTGACCCCACCGCCCAGCTGCTGCGCGGCCGCCCCTCGGCCCCGGTGCGGCCCTACAGCCTCTCGCTGTCCCCCGAGGATTATCGCTACGCCCCCAAGCCCCGGCACCTGCGCCCCGGGCGGCTGCGCCGGCTCCTGGGCTTGGCCTTCGACCCCTTCTGGATGGCGACCGAGGAGCCCCGGGGCCGCAACGGCAGCGTCCTGGAGGAGAACCTGGAGTCCATGAGCAGGGACCTGGCCGAGGGCGCCGGGCGGTATCACCGCAAGCTGTGGCGAGAGGTGGAGGGGCTGGAGCTGCCCACCCTGCTGCCCCCCGCCCCAGGGCTGCCCCCCGAGCTCCCGGGGGCCGTGGCCCGCCGCCTGCGGCAGTGGCTGGTGGAACGGGCCGCCTGCCGCCTCACCTCCGCCTGGGTGGACATGGGGCCCGTCTTCTGGCCCCGCTGGGTGCGGCACACGGCCTGCGAGAGCGGCCCCCCCGGCTGCTCCTGGCCCCCCGGCATGGCCTGCCGCCCCGCGCAGCTCACCCGCATCAAGCTGCTGGCCTGGCACTGCTGGACGCCCCAGCACCCCGGCCCCCCCGCCTGCGCCTGGCGGCAGATCCCCTACCCCGTCGTGGCCGCCTGCAAGTGCTCCTGCCTCTGAGGGGGCTGCCGGGGGCTACGGAGGGAACCTCCCGCTGCCTGCTGGTGCAGCCCAAAGGCCTGAAAAGGCAAACGTCTGCCAGGACTCACCCTCAGAGCTGGGGGAAAATCCTCCAAACAGAGAAATAAACCTCCAGAAAGGCAGTGGGGATGGCTGTGGTCGTTGCTCTGTCGCGCCGGAACCCCTGGGTGCGGGGTGCAGCTGCTTCGCCCCTCACCCACCAGTGCAGTGAGACATTAGCACCAGCGGAGGCCCTTGTGCAACATTAATCTCCAGCAAAGGATGCAGGATGGAAAAATTGTGACACTGAACAGCAGGTTCAGAGCCTGTTTGCATCAGCCCCAGCAGGCTCAGTCCAAGCTGGGGCATCCCTGCCTGCCTGGGTGGGCCTGCAGGCAGGGAGCGAGAGCAAGGGAATTCCAGCAGAGAAAGGATACCGGGAGGTGGGCCACAGCTTAGGGTGGAAACGGCATTTTGGAGAGGGGCTGGAGTGAATCATTGGGCAGGGGAGCAGGTTTGGGACTGCAATGAGGTAGCGTAGCAAGGGTAGAAGTGAAGCGTGGGCCAGGACCTAGGGCTGGAAGCATTTGTGGGGCTAGGTGTGTATGAAAAAGGGATGGGATAGGCTAGTCCCCTACTTTGAGGTAAAATGGGTGAAAGATGTGGATCTCCCACCTATCCCATGGTGCAGAAGGTGACAGCTCCAAACCCAGGACTGCAACAGCAGCCTACAGGGTCTGAAGTGGGTCAGGGAGCCCAGGCTAGGAACTGTATCCCCAAAAGTTGGCATCTGCCTTTACCTTCCACTCAGCAAAACATCCTCTGCTTTCTAGGCTAAAAGCTGCCTAGGTCTGACCTAGGCTGGAAGGCCTTGAAGAAATAAAGAGTGGGAGGATTTGCCTGGGAATTCAATGTTAACATGGTGCCTGCAAGTCAATGGGCACATCATTATTCATTTTCAGCATGCCATCATCTGACCCTTCTGCCTTCCTGGGGGCTCCAGCGCTCCCCAGACAGCTCCACAGTCTGCTGCAGAGCTTGGCCTTGAAGCAGGCAGAGGGCAGAGAGTCGGCTGCCAAGGGGCCTGGGAGATATGGAGGGGAGAGGGAGGTCAGGGCACCTGGTGAGAAGAGGAGCAGAACCGAGGAGCCCACGTGTGCACGCAAAAACAATTGTGTGCGTGGCAGGAGGGAGGCTGCTGCTGCTCTGGCCTGCAGCTGAGCAGCGAGACAGCTGTATGTCTGCTCTCCCACTGAGGAGGACTTGAAAGCTGGAGCAGGGTTAAACTGCTTGGGTTGTCTGTCCTGAACGGAGCACAGACATCAGCAGGGCTGCCTGCAGAAGGCCAGGGCAGGGGGGGAGACCGGGACTAGGGACCAGCTGGAGAGAAGTGCGAGGGAACGTGGTACAGGTAAGGGGAGCAAGGCGTGCACATGCACTGGGCTCAAAACAGCAGTGAGTCAGTGCAGGGCCTCAACCCCCAGGTACCAGAGCCCAACTGACTGAAACTTCATCTCTTCCAGGTTGCAAAGAGGGTCCTGAGAGCACCTCCCTGCCTTCTCATACCAAAATACTGCCTGTTGAAAAGGGTTTGCAGCACAGCGAGGGCCTAGTGCCACAGAAAAAGAACTCCATATCACAGTTTATCAGCAGGCTGAGCTCAGGGCCTGTGGAGATGGAAAATCACACAAAGTCAGCACACAGTTACACTACCAGCTGTTCTAACAGGGTTTGGTTGCAGTCCTGTTGAACCTATGGAACACATTTCTCCCCTGCCCTCTGCATCCTGTAAAGCCCTAAAACCCTGGATTAACACCTGTGTTCTTCTGCAGTTGCTTGGCTTCAGATCAGACACATTGCCCTATATCTTGCTCCCTGACTGCCTAGAGGCACAGGGTAACTTCAGAGTAGATCTCTGCTGATGTGACTCAGTGCTCCAGCACCCAGGCACAGCACACTCCATTTCAGCTGGAATCTGTCCCTGGCTGCAGCTACTCATTCAGCACATGGGCAGCTGGCAGGACACACAGTTTCTGATATGGAGCAGAACTGATGCAAACAAAGCAATCCTATGAGATGCCCAGGACCCACTTGTTTCTGCTTGAATGCTGACATGCTACATCGGCACATCTTGGAGGAAAAAATCCAGAGATTCCTGCCTCACAGAAGAAAGTTACAGGTTTTTGTCACCTGCTCTGGCCCTGGCCTCAGCCTCAGGCAGATGCAGGCCCTCTCACCATGCTTCTTGCCTCTGCCACCTCAGCTTATCTGCTGTCTGATAGCCTCTCCAGGGCAAGCTGTCCCCAGGGCAGGTTTGGGAGCACTGCAGCTATTGGCAAAGCCTTGTAGCTGGGGACCAAGCAAGCCTCACATCTAACACCTGAGAGTGAGAAGGAGAGAAAGGAGCACTGGAGCTTTGGCTGGCCCATGGCCTCTTTCTCCAAGCAGCTGCTGGTTGCAAAGGGCTGTGGAAACGACCCTGCCTCAGTGGGGAATTGCAGCAGTCAGATCTGCCAGGCTGATGCTGCTGGACCCACAGGACAGCGTAGAAGAAGCAGGCAGCCTAAGGCACATCAGCAGCACTGTGTTTCCATCAGCAGGAGAGAGCAGGAATTGCAGCATTTCAGCATCTGGACTGAGGCTTCAGGGAAGACATAGCAGAGCGTTTGGTCACAGCACAAGAGGATGGGGATGGGGTGCAGCTCCTGGATAAGAAAACAGGAAGCAGACAAATATCCACTGCACTGCAGGACACCTTTAATGACACAAGTGCTGGTTGCCAGTGCTGCTGCCAGCAGACTGCAACAGCCACGGCCTCCTGCAGGCTGTGATGCCTTGAGGAATGGTCCTGCTTTTGGCAGCGTGCTGCTCAAGCCTTTCCCCTGGCAGAGGCACTTGTTTGTGAGCAGCGATGGTGCTGGAGGAGGTGTTTACTGGCCCCTCAAGGCAGCGCTCCGTGTTTCCGCCCCACCTCGGTGAAGGCTTCCACGCAGCGGTCGATGTCCTCGTCGCTGTGCACGGCTGAGATCTGCACCCGAATGCGGGCCTTCCCCTTGGGCACCACGGGGTAGCTGAAGCCAATGACATAAATGCCTGGGGAGGAAACGCAGGCAGGGTCAGAGATGGCTGGGAGGGAGGGAGGGCAGGCTGTGGTGTTCTGGGTGATAGAAAGGGTTCCCCTCCCAATAACTGCTTCTGCACTTCAGGGTTTTCAAGTGCCATCTGCTCCCAAACATGGAAATGAGGTTTAGGACCAGCGATGGGGTCCAGCATGGCAGGACAAGAGCGTTAATATAAATCCCCTCCCTAGCAGAGAAAGAAGGTGAAGCCAGCAACATCTAAGGGAGTCCATGAGGACATTTGCAGCTAGAGGGTGGAGGAGTAATAGATTTAATGCAGAAAACATCCTCCGGAGGAGGGCTTCTGGTGGCACCACCATTAACTGTCCCTTCCCTCAGGGAATGTGTCTGCACACAGAGCTCCCCCCCACAGTTCACCTCTGTTCAGCATGTCCTCAGCCATCACTGATGCCAGCCGAGCATCCCCCAGCATGACTGGGCAGATGGGGTGGTCCTTCCCCGAGATGGTGAAGCCAGCTGCCGTCATCTTACTTCTGAACCTGGTGGAAAGAACAACAGGATGAGTCAAAACCTCATCACCCCTGTCCTTGGAGGTCACAGCCTGCCTTTCCCCTGGGAGCCCTGGCCATCAGCAACTGGGTGAGTTTGCTCCATCTTCTGTGCAGGGAAGAGATCTCTCCTCTTGGAGTGACCTCCTGCCATGTCCTGCTTAGCAAAATGGGACTGCAGATAGGGGGATGTGTCCCAGCTCAGAGTATCTAGATGTCACACTTCTGCCTGCACATCTGTCTGACACAGGCAGCAGCTTCCCCTGAGCTCTGACTTGCAAACCATCTTCGCAGCTATCACCGGGGAAGGGGGGGTGAGTAAATAGACAGAGACAACTCATTCCTAGCAAAGCTGTCCCTGGTCCCACCCCAGCATGACCCCCTCACCGTTGGGTTTTGGCAGCCATAGACTGTGCAATGGCATTGCTCTCCATGAGCAGGTCCAGGGCCTTGGATGCACAGCCCACCACGGCGGGGGGCAAGCTGTTGGAGAAGAGGTACGGCCGGGAACGCTGGCGGAGCAAATCGATGAGCGGTTTGGGACCAGTTGTGTACCCACCTGCAGACAGAGGAGAGATATTTGGACAAGGTACCCCAGGGTGACCTGTTCAGAGTGGGGCTCCTTAACAAAACCAACCTGGGACCTATAGTAGGAATTTAAGTACAAACCAGGTCTAAAAATCACAGCAGATGCTTTTGACCAAGAGTTTCCACCTTGACCCCAAAGGCAAATGCATGAAAAAGATGACAGTGGAAGGAGCACATGGCAGATCTCCCTTAACCCTGCAGCAGGGTCATAAACCAAGCCTCATGCCACCAGTGGAAGAGGATGACATGCATTTGTTGCTCTATCGTAAGGCAGAGGAAGGAAACAAGAGTGATGCTGTAGAGCTCTTTAGGGCATGCAGGACCTTGGACAGGAAAACACCTTCACCTGCAGCTCCTCCAAGAGCTTTTCCCAGGGTGGAATTGATGATGGTGACTTTGTCCATCACTCCCAGGAGCTCATCGGTACCCCTGCAGAAAAAGGAATGTCATGTGCCAGCTGTGCCTACAAGCATTAGGGAAGCTGTCAGATACCTCAAGGGACACAAAGCATTGCCAGTCAGATCTCTGCTGTCCCTTCTCATAGAAAAGGAGGAACAACCCTGTGCGATAGTTCAAGCCAAGTGTTGCTGCAGAAAACCGAAGTTGGGACCTCACAAAGTAAGAGCATGGGTTCTTTTTCCCTTATTGATGGAAGAGTCCTCAAACTTCCCACAGAAGTTTAATCATCCAAACAAAGCACCTGCCAGGAGAGGCAGATGAGATGGTAACACCATCCACTACACAGTGAGAAGCAGCTGTCACTTTGGGATGGATCACTGATAAAGTATCTCCTTTCAATCCTCAGGTGTACCAAAGGTGAGGTGCAAACCCTTCAAGGAGTCCCCACACAAAAACACATTGGTCATCAGCCCTTTGGCCTTGCTTCAGAATTAGTCAGGGCTAGGGGGAGAAACAGAGTAGAAGCAGTCACTTACCGACCATTGGGGCCCAGGAAGCCTGTGGCGTGGCACTCATCAATGAAGACCAGGGCATCATACTTTTGTGCCAGCTGGCAGATTTCCCTCAGGGGTGCGATGTCACCGTCCATGGAGAAGGCACCATCAGTGGCCACCAGCCTCAGTCGATGTTTCTATTGGAGGGAAAAGGGCATCCCCAGGGATGAAGACGTCACCCTGGGGAGAGGGGCTGGCAAAGGGACATACTCTAATTCCTGTATGGAGAGTATCTAACTGAGATGGGGGGATTTGCACTGCCACCTTGCCTACCCATGTCAGCAAAAACAACGCCTATTGCATGGAAAAAGGCAGAGCTCACCCTTCAGGACTGGCTACTGCACAGGCAGCACAGCTAAGCAAGTGCCCTGGCATTGTGGTGGGAGCAGACCTCCATACCTGTGCTTCCTTCAGCTTGGTCTCCAGATCCTGCATGTCCATGTGCTTGTAGCGGTACTTGTTGGCCTTGCACAGGCGGATCCCGTCGATAATGGAGGCATGGTTCAGCTCATCCGACAGCACTGCATCCTCTGGGGTCAGCAGGGCCTGGCCGTGCCAAACAGAAAGGATCATCCTTTGCTCTGGATGCCACCTCACCGAGCTCTCCCAGCCTCTCTCAGTAGAGAGAACAAGGCCGTGATTGATTGCAGCTGCCATGTCTATTCTAGCACTGCTAAACTTTATATTTCCTTCCCAGCCACCTTATCCTTATTTCTTTAGGTCAAGCTCTTGCTTGTGACTTCTGAGCTCAAAACATCCCTTCCCTAACATGCCTGGGAGATCACCCCTTCCCCTCACCTACACTTTTAAGGGGGAGTACAGACCTCCGAAGAACCGAGAGCCCTCCCCAAGAGCTGGAGCTGGCTGGAGACAGGGGATGTGAAGGCTGGTTAAATGCCTTCACATTAAATGCATGGCTTCCCTGGTCCAAGGGCCCCAAGTCAGAGCTCTTCACCACCAGTCACTGCCATGTTTTCTGGTGCACAGAGCTCACATCAGAGCCTCTGGAAGGCATGGCAGGCTGTCACCTCCCTCCTCCATGCACAACACAAAGGAAGCCCTACGAACCTCAAAGATACCAGCATTGGCATCAAAGCAGCTGGCGTAGAGAATGGCATCTTCCCGCTGGTGGAAACGTGCGATTTTCTCCTCCAGGTCCTTGTGTATGCTCTAAACCGAAGGGAGGAGCAGGAGTCAGCAGTGGGGCAGCACAAGTTCTTGCTTGCCTATTGCTGTTAAATGCTGACTTGCAAGTGGAGGAAACAGAAAGGTTTTAGCCACAAAAGGGGTGTGTGTGCCTGGGAGAAGTTAGCTGTGTTCAGCAAATGCAGCCCTAAAATATGATTATGGGTTTGGATGCCAAAAGCTCAGCAGGGAGACTCCAAGCTCTCCATGAACACGGGACAAGTTCTGCTTGTTCTTTGCACCTAAACGGGCAGGGCTCAAGAAAGGTTCCAGTAGGGATAAACTGGGGTGGGTCTGATGGAGCCGCTTCAAGTCAGGTTCACTGCAATTTCGACTGGCAAGAGAGGGAAAAATACATTAATTTTCTGAATTCAGAGCGGTGTTTAGTTTCGTTGCCCTCTCAGGTGTTGCAATAGTTTAAATCGGCATGTTTCCAGACCTTTGGCTAATGGGGACTTGGCCGGCTGTTTTTCTCACCGGGACACGTGTAACTCGGCACATGCCGAGTGGGAGTGCCGAGATGGGAGTCTGCGTGGACACCCTGCGAAAGACCCGCGGTGAAGGGAATGCTGCCCGGTACCTGGGTACCGCAGATAAAGCGGACGGAGCTGAGCCCAGCGCCGAACTTCTCGAGGGCCTCCACAGCGGCACGGATCACCTCGGGGTGGCTGGAGAGCCCCAGGTAGTTATTGGCGCAGAAGTTGATGATCCCTGCGGGAACAGAGAGAGAGAAGCGGGGGCATGGCACCGGGGGAAGGGACCGAGAGCGCTCCTCCCGCCGCCCGCCCCGCACGCACCGGCCCCGCCGCCCGCCAGGCGGAGGTGGGGACCCTGTCGGGAA
>VZRZ01005607.1:54682-74146 GCA_013398175.1 Climacteris rufus | reverse complement strand
CCGGTGCCCCCGCCGGTGCCTCTGCGGCCGCGCCCGCCGCGGGCTCCCTTTAAAGCCGCGGCGCGGACCGCGGGGAGGACTGCCCCGCGCGCGCCACCCGCCGCCCGTGTCCCCGCGTGTCCCCTGCCACACCCCGGCCCGACCCGCCGGGAGGGACAGTGCGGGGGACACCTGGGGTAAATAAGAGTGTTGGGGGGAACACGGAGCGGGGACAGGGAGGGACACCGGTGCGGTCAGCGCGAGACAGTGAAGAGCAAGGACCTGGAGGGGACACGCAGTGGGGAACTTGGGGACAAGGTGCATTTGGAAGGATATTGTGTGGGGAGCAGGAAGGACACTGGAGGGGACACTGGGGAACACTTGGGGACACTGAGAAGACAGGGACAGCTATGTCAGGAATACTCAGCACAACATCAGGACGTGGAGGGGCACTGAGGGAGGACACAGGTGGTTACGGCGGGACATTTAGTGGGGACACAAGGAGACACACTGGAAAAATATCAGGGGACAAGGAAAGACACTGGAGAAGACATTAAGGGGACAAGAAGGGACACTAGAGAAAACACTAGAGATGGCACCAAAGAGAAAAAGGGGAGCACTTGGTGCAAAATCAGCTCAGCAGCAACACCCCATGGCCAAGCTACTCCCTCTTCTGTCCCTTTGCTCTCCACCAGGTGCCTTAGGGACACCAGCTCAGCCCATGCATGCATATGGCGAGGGGTCACAAATAACAAACAGGCTGCCCCCTTTTTTTGGGAGACACACACAACTCTTTGTGAGGGGACAGAGCAAGGACATAGTGGCAATCAGCCATCCTTTCCCCACTGGGTGAGCGGTCGGCTGTTCCTGGGAGATTAAATATAGCCACTATCATCATCCTGCCTGTGGGATTTAGATGATGTTTTCCCCTTATTTCTTAAAAACACATGGGCGCAGCCACCTGGTGCCCACTGACATGCCATGCTGTGCTCAGACATGAACCGTGGTGCCTACAAACATCCCAGTGTTTCAGCATGGCACTAAAATACACAGCGAGCACCACTTGGTAACCCCTACGTGCCCTGAGTGTCCAGGGCCATGAAAACCACCAGCCAGGGACACAGGGAAATAGACATAAAAATCAGTATAGATACATAAATACAAATTGCAGAAATTGAAATAATAGCAATAGTAGAAACTGAGATAATAGAAATTCAAAATAGAATCATAGAATTGTAGGATGGTTTGAGTTGAAGAGGACCTTAAACATCACCCAGTTCCAACTTGCCTGCTGTGGGCAGGGACACCTTCCACTAGACCAGGTTGCTCAGAGCCTCATCAAACCTGTCCTTGAACACTTCTAGGGATGAATCATCCACAACATCTCTGGTCAACCTGCTCCAGTGCTTCAGCACACTCACAGTAAAGAATTGCTTCCTAATATCTAATCTAAACCCATCCTCTTTCAGTTTAGAGCCATTTCCCCCTGTCCTACCAGTACGTTTAAACAGAAACAGAAATCTTTGATACCTGTTCCCTGACACGCACATGTACTATGTGAGGGCCTGGCCTGGGGGGAGGCATTCAGGCCCCTGATGCTTTCCCAGAGATGAAAGGGCCACCAAGTACATCTCCTCATGCTTTCCCCCCTCATGGAGTTTCTTCACATGCTCCATTCCATTTGGGCAGTGGGAAAGGTTCCCAGCACCTGCAAACCACTTGATTTTATTTGGAGCAGATTGCTCCTAATTGTGGAGAGGAATACCCACGCTCCCACCTCCCCTGGGGTTTGCTTTTGTTGAAGACCTAATGTGTACATGGCTTTCCATCCCATATGGATGGCAGGGAGCTCTGGTGGCCTCTGGGCAACACTTTGCCTGGCCGAAGGACCTCTCATTTTTCCTATCTGGGAATAAACTGCCAGCGCTGGCTGCCTGCACGTAGGCAGCCCAGGCACACAGATAAGGCACCATCTGCTTTTATTTGCATCCAAGTTTGTAACTGTCACATACACTGGGCTTGGAGGGGAGACGAGGAGTTTTAGGGGGTGTTTAGGAATTGGCTGCTGGGGCTGGCACAGTGCCATGGGCTCCCTGCAGAGCCTCCAGTCCGAAAACCCAGGCAGCCATTATCAATCCACTGCAGTGATGGGCAGGCAAAGGCGGTGGGGGGAAAGGAGGCAGGGAGGGACCCGGCAGATGCTTTACCTAACTTTGGCCACCTTAGGGGTCTAATCTCAACCACTCACCTGGGCACCTCCTGCAGCTGCTCCGGGCTGCTCAGCCTCCTCCGGCGGGTGCCGCTGCTGGCAAAGAAACATGTTCTCCCCTATACATGGAGGTTCTGGCCCTTTCATCCAGACTATCTCCCTAATCTTTAGTCAGTCAAACTAAGGGGAAGATCCTATGCCCCCAAGCAATGCACTGGAGGGAAGGAACGCGGGTGGACACAGCTCATCAGGCTGCTGCTGGCTTTGCACGTGGGGAGTAACCCAGTCAAGGCAATCCCCAAGCACCCCACTTGATATTGGAAAGCACCCCTTGAACCCTGCACTATTTTACTGATGCATCATTAACATTAACGGGTCAGGATCGAGAGATGTCAGGGCTGGAGATGGGATGCAGATGTTGCAAAGCAATGCAAGTCCTGCTGCCTCTGGGAAGTGGGTCCAGCACCTCTGGCACTCCACTGCAGGCAGCACACAGGGCTCATGCAGAAGGAAAAGTTATTCCCGTGGGCCACACATGCCACCGTGGCTATCTTGGGTTCATGCCTGTATTTTTGGCCATATGAACTTGCCACCATGCCCAGGATGGGGACCCCTGCACCCACTTTTCTCCTCAAGAAGAGCTACCCGACCACTCCAAGCCTTCTGTGCCTTCCCTTTCTGGCCTTAGTCGGCAGAGATTGGGAAATCCCATTTCTCCGACAAACCCCAGAGGACACAGCCTGGCAGAAGAATCCTCTCTGTAATCCTGTTTACCTTCTCCTCCCTCCCTGCACTGAGTTCAACCAGACCCCATGGGGATTTAAACACTTCCAGCTGCAGATTTCGTCTTAAATGGTCAAATCGTGTCCACTGTGGATGTGCTATGGATCCACCGGGTAAAAGCCCCTGCCTTGTAGGGGCAGGACAGCTGTTCATAGGCCTGTGAGAGCACCAGGGCACTTCTGGTGATTAATGTCAGTGACAACATTTCATCTTACTCAGTTTCCATTTCAAAGAGACTCAAAATCGTCAGCAGTGGGACTCGATCTTGGTGGTACTCAGATTCAAGTGCTTCTGAGCTTTTATAATAGCAAAACAGGGAAATTAGTTGATGTTCCAGCCATGCCCATCAGAGCTTCAGCCCTGAGTCCCCGGCATGCAGTGCAGTGTGGTCAGTCCAGCACGAAGCCTGGCCACTGCTATGGGCAGAGGAGGCTTGAAGGATACAAATAAACAGCAAAGGGGCATCGCCTCTGACTGCGGGACTGACTACCACTGTTTTAAAAGATTTATGAGCTGGTTTTTAAGGGCAAGCTCCTTATGTGAGCTGGGATGCTGGCTCCCATGCAGCCCCAGTGCTGTGCCCCTGTGGGTTTTCCCTGTGCTGGAGGCTGGGACATTCCTCACAGCCACAGCCCAGCTGCGAGGATGCGGATGGGTACAACCATCACTCTGGGATGTGTTTTGGGCTCTGCCGGCCATCATGCCTCTTACCCGCGGGTGTTTTGGTCATCTCCTGTCCTGGCCACTCTTCCTCTGCCTGGCTCCCCTGCTCCCTGGAGATCAGGATGTGGAGACGACAGGGTGACCATATCGTGCCAACACAGGCAAGCCAGGGTGTGCCTGATAACCGCCGCGCCAGTTTTGGAGGCGGCAGCCGCCATCACCCAGGGATGGTGGGATGCTCCTACCCTGCCGGGGGCTGATCTGCAGCCACAGAGCCTCAAGGAGGGGCAGCTCCACCACATGTCAGGGGCACACACATTTTGCCCGTGCTTACGCCACACGTTTATCGGGCTGAGCAGCCCTGGTCAGAAAGGCAGAAAAAAACAACACAGCACCCCAACAAACCAACCCAAACAGAAGATACTGAACTCTTTGGGGAAGGGGTGGGTGGGCAGGGTGCGGAGCACTGTGCAAACAGCAGTGTGCAGTTCACCCCTTGCTTGCCCTCTGCTTGCCCCCAGTGCCCCATATTTGAGAGTTTCGTCCCCAGGAGTAGGTACAACTACGCAGACTGGTGTTTCAGCGGTTGTTTTTCCTAAAAATGTCCGCCTGGCCCACAACACTGTGCTCTGAACCCTTTTTTTCTCTTCTTTTTGGCTGCTATCAATCCCCATGGCAAGACCAAACTCTGCAGCCTGGAAACAGTTGCCTTGAGCTGCTCTTTCACCTCTTGCCTTCCTTCCCATCCCAACTCCCCGAATTCCAAATGCCTGTCCCATTCCAAACTCGATGGCAACAGCCATATCCTGCTGAGGAGCAAAGGGAAAAGCCTGGACCTTAGGCAGCACAGGGACAGGACGGTTTCTAGGCCAGAGGCAGGAGGCCAAGAACCACCAAGAGCAAGCCCTGGTGCTTTCAAAGGCATAGTGGGGAGCTGAGCTCATTGCTTGGACTCTTGCACAATCCCCTGGGTTGCCCAAGGGCTTTGTGCACATGACTTAAGTCTGCAACCCAATTTTACCAGAATTTGTGACTAACAAAGTGGTTTGTCTTACTTAGAGAAAGTAGTCCCTGCAGTCCTTCCCAACGGAAGAGCAGGCCTGCACCCACCTGCTCCAGGGGATGCCAATACCACGGCGAGGTGATCACACGCTGAGCAAAAGGGTGCCACCCTAACTCCCCTCATTCCAGCTGCCACCACATTATTACACCCTGCTTCCATTTCCAGGCCTCACTGTACTCCAGTGTCCCAGTCAACACAACTGTCACCTCCAGCCAAGCATTCTCCTTGACCCCTTTGTCTCCCCCTCTTCAGATGTTGCCTCCAGCCCCAGCATGTGCCCACAATTAGGTCTCTTCCATAATTGCCAGCACCCTCTCTGTAGAGAAACAGCTCCTGTTTACACTGGGAAAGGGCTGAGTGAGAAGTAGTCACCCCCAGGTCCTCCATTCTGACAAAAAAGCAATATCCTTCCCACAAAAAATAGGAGAAGGAAAGTGTTTGAGATCCCTCTCATCTCTCCAGGATCTATGTAATCTGTTTACACTGCCAGTAATTTGCAGTGCCATGTGCCCTCCCAACACTGGACTAACTAATGCAGCCCAGGCCCAGTTCTTCCTCCATGTGGCTCATGGTCCCTGTGGAATTTTGGAAGCAGTGTGGTGAAGCAGCTTATTTCCCCCCTCAAACCCAAAGGTGGAGCAAACAGCTGGATAATGGCACTGCAGGGCTCCTCTCTCTGGCCCGGGACTGAGTGTGTTCCTGTTGCTTTCCCTCACCAAATCCTGAAGAAAGGAAACAGCCGGTCAGTATGCCCCAAAACCTCAAAATATTACATCCCCCCCTCACTGGGTTAGGGCCACATGGCAAACCTTCCTCTCAAAGAACATGTTATTCTCAGCGAAAGGGGAAGATTTTATTAAGTTAAAAGTTGAAGGGCACAGCGGAGCAGCAGCAGCTGCCACCTTGGGGCGGCTGGCTTGGGCGGGTGCAGTAGCAGCCTCACAGCTCCTCTTCCCCAGAAAGGAGAAGCCCCGTGGCTCTGGGCTCCTGCCAGCTCAGGTTCTTGCAGGAGCCAAAAGAACAGTCACGGAGAGAGCTCGATCATGCAGACTCTTGCCAAGGTGTTCTCTTTCAAACGTCTCAGGCAAGCACATCCATGGCAGATTGCCCCGGCAGGTCCCTCCTATGGCTTGCAGGTGTTCTCCACAGGTCCCTGGGTTGTGGCACGGGGAGGGGGAGCATGGTCCTCACCGTACATCCCAGGGGAACCATGGAGACATTTGGAAGAGAGGGATTATGTGCCAAAGGTGGCTGTGTGTGGCCAGGAGAAATGGGGTTGGGGAAGGGGGAGAAACCAGGTTCTCTTTTTCAGGTTAGAAAAATGCTGGTGATGTAGTAAAAGTTTTCCTCCTCCTCTTCCCCTTCTTTCCGTGGGGGAAAAGTTCCTCTATAAAATATAATTTTCACATATAAAATCCTGAAGAAGGTGCATGTAAGGAGCCAGTCCAAACAACGTGCTCAGGTATGCAGGCAAAAAGGGTTCATCAAAAAAGCTTTGGGAGGGGAGTGAGGAGGTTGGGGGTGTGTGGGATTCCTTGCCAGGGCAATAATGGATGGGGATTCAACCTCCCTCTCCCCACAAGTGAGGAATGGAGCAAATACAAAACAAGAACAGATAACAAACGTAGAGTAGAGCAGACCTAGAGAGAGACAAAACCAGAAATGGTTTAGAGTGACTCCAGTGAGCACAGAAATGCCATCCCTTCACATCCCTGGGGAGATGGCTGCCTGGTACCTGCTACAGACCCACTCAGCACCCATCAGCAAGAGCTGATGGAGCAGGGTGACCCCAACCCCCACAGCACCCAAGCAAGAAGCACAAGCACTCCAGACAACAGGATGCTCTTGTTCCTGTCATCCTGCTTCCCTCCACACCCGTGGCAGGGGTATCTGCAGGTGAGTGTGGGAGAATGGCTGGGTCTAGTTGGGGCTGCTTTGATGCAGACCTAGAATTATCATGCTGTGACAGGGACACCACTTCAAAGATGAAGAGAGCAAAAATGCTGCCTACACAGGGAGTGCATAACTGTATCCATGCTGTCACCCAGGCCACAGGGCGAAGGCTAGCATTTGCCTGGCTCCCAATTGCAGCCTGGCTGAGCAGCGATTGGCACCGCCTACATGAAAAGCAGCACAGTGAAAAGGGGGCTGGGACCCTTGGGAGAACATTGGGGACAACAAAAGGGCCAGGGGTGCAGGCTAAGTACGTTAGAAGCAGAGAAGGAAGCGTTTAAGCCCAAAGTTTCAACACTGAGTGGAGCAGGAGAAACTGGCAGCTTCCACCCCCCTGCCAAAGTGCAGCAGCCAGGGTCAGCCACCTGCACCTGCAGGGGACGTCACAGCACCCCCAGTGCTCTCACCGTTACTTGCTGACACTGTTGCACAGTGACTCCTTCTCCTGCAGAGCTGCCATGGCCAGGCGCAGGTGCTCCTTCAGCTGCTCGATCTCTCGCTCTGAGCGCACCTTGATGTGATTCAGCTCTGCGTAGACATCTTGGTATTTCCCTGAGGCAAATCTCTTGTCCTGCCAGGGGAGGGAGAGGGGTCAGCAGGTTTCAGGGCTGGTATGAGGGAGGGTGGCAGCAAGGTGAGCCCATCAGAAGAGCCAGCAGGTGAGGAGGGGACAGCTAGCCCTGGATTTGAAGCCCATCCCAAATCTGGACCACACAGAAACCATTCTGAAGGTGAGCATGGAGGTTTTACTTCACAAACACGG
This sequence comes from Climacteris rufus, assembly GCA_013398175.1. Taxonomy (NCBI): domain Eukaryota; kingdom Metazoa; phylum Chordata; class Aves; order Passeriformes; family Climacteridae; genus Climacteris; species Climacteris rufus. The sequence goes on along the minus strand of VZRZ01005607.1, from coordinate 66,733 downwards.
GGAGAAAGGCAGAGACAGTGGTCCCACAGCAGCAGGAATCTGCAGCATCAGATTGAGGAGGTGATGTGGACTCTACCATGGCTTGTGTGCATGTGAGGCAGCCATGTGGGAAAAATAAACCCCGCCAGGAATGCAGGCCACTAAGAGACCCGGATGCAGCTGCTTATATGGCAAAAAACTAATGTAAATTATAAACTCCTGGACCATCACTGAATCCCAAAGCCTCTTTCAGGTTCCCAAAGGCAGGAGGGGAAAATCCTTTTGAGGGAGGTGCTGCCAGTGGAGGGAGCAGCACACCCAGAAACAGTGCCCAAGGAAACACAACCACCCAGAGAGGGGACAACTAGGGGAAGCAGAATGTCAGGCAGCCTCCATCCACGTTTCCCACTTGCAAAATAAGGGCTCTTGGCTTGTCCATGCTTACGTGTGCATACATCTGGGGAAATCAGTAGCAAAATCTCTGTGACACTTGCCTTGTACAAGGTAAGTCTATGCCATTCCATGCTGTTGGAGCTGCTATATTGAGTGTCCCTGCACTGAGCAAGGACAAGCAGCACAGGTGACAAGAGGGTTTGTCTCGAGCATCCCATCAAACCCAGCCAAACCCTGCTGATATGCAGCCCTGGTGCTACCCCCCCTTCCCTCTCCTGCTGCTTTCCCAATGGCTCCCAGCAAACACCGACCTTTTGCATCATCTGCAGCTCCTCCCGGAGGCACTGCACCTCCTTCTTTAGGTACTGGAGCTCATTCTCCTTCACCCGCAGCAGCACCTGGGCCAGAGAAGGGGGAGAGGAACCAGACGTGACTCAAGAGCCACCGCCTCGGAAAGGCCAGCAGGCCCTGGCGCAAGCGCAGCGGGGGAAAAGGAAGGAAGGGCCAGGAGTGCTGGGGCAGGAAACGGCGCAAGCAGCCCAAGAGAGCAGTGGAGGGGAGGCTTGTGTTCTGCTTCCTGCACCATCCCCGCTGCTCCATTCGACAACCCCCCCACTTGCTCCAAGCCAAAACCATCAAGAGGAGAAGACCCCCGGGATGGGGGGGGGATGGAGGCCGCGGGGCAGCCCGGGGGATGCCCGTACCTCCAGCTCGCAGGAACTCCGCTCGTTGTTGTGCGAAGCGCGATCCCCAGAGCCCCGCGATGAAATAAAGCTCCGGAGCTTCCCGATCTCATCCGACAGGCGGGTCTGCAGCTCCTGCAGGCAAAGCCAAAAGACATCACAACAGCCATGGCACAGACCTCTAACTGTCCTGACCATTCCATCTTCATGCCAACCCTTCTCCAGCTTAGAGACCACGTTGTAACCCCCTGTCCAGAGGTGATGGCAGAATACTCTTGCCATATTTAACACCATAGTTAAGACAGCCTCTAACTCTTAATCTTTTTCTTTCTGATGATAAAATCTTGGAAGGGAAAAAATATGAACGAAGAGGGGAGTTTTAACAGAGGGGCTGTGCTGTGTGAGGGAGGAACATGCTCCAAATGCTCCACAGTCTCTAGTGGCAGGGAAAGCCCTTCTCTTGCCTGATTTTTCCGGAGGAGGTCCTTCTCCTCCTGCTGACAGCGCTCCAATATCTGCTCCCGCTCTTCTGCCTTCTGGGTGAGCTCCCCAATTTCCAGGCACTTTTGGGAATACTGTTCAGAAAGCATCTGCAGTTCCCGCTTCAGTGACTCCATGTCCAACCTGCCAAAGAGACACCATCTCAACGCTGTCCCCAAACCCTTGCCAGCTCCTGGCCACCAGCACTGCCTTCTCCCTGCCATGGCCAGTCTCTGCCCACATCAGTCATTAGGACAAAACAGCATTCCCTGTGAACCAAGCTTCAATTCCCACACTCCTGCACAAGAGTGTGGTGCTTCCAGGAGCTTCATACCATGCAGGAGAAATGGATGAGCTTTCCATAATGAAAATAGAGGGGAAATAGCTATACAGAAGAGGGAGGTGCTATAGGGAAATGAGCCAAGCAGGGGACAAACCTCCCTGCCCTAAAGCTCCAGCAGTCCTGGAAGTTACTACTGGGCAGCAACTACCCCTGAGGAGGGAGCTGGGGAGGTGGCAGGAGGAAAAGCTCAGGGTCAGAGCTGCAGATGGGGTGTGGCAACACTGGCACAAGGCTGCATCATCGGACAAGGGGAGCGAGAGAGGTGCTTTCTTACTGGTGCTGCTTCTGGAGGGCTTCTGGGAGTGAGCTGCATTGCTGGAAGCTCCGTGTCCTGTCCAGCTCCTTATTCATTTCCTCACGGTGGGCTTTCTTCAGTGCCTCGATGGCTGCAGAGGGGGACAATGGGAAATGGGGGATCAGGCTGTGCCAGCTTCAGCACATCTGGGGAAACCACACAGGGAACTGGCTGAGCTCTTGCAATTGCAGGTTCTCAGATCCATCTTTGCAGATTCCCCCTCCTTCCCTTCTGCCCTCAGGGTATCCCCTGCCTTCTCCACACTCCAGGATCATCATGTTGCCAGGGACTAACATAGGGCAGCATGGGAACTCTGTCCCACTTCTGCCAGCACTGCCCACCTACAAGAAGTTGCTGGTCCCCGCCCACCCACCCACAGAGGTGTGACCCCTTTTCCTGCAGTATCTTTACTACCCCATCCCCACCAGCCCCACAGGAGTGAGAAGCACCAAAGCTCCTGCCTCAAGGAGCATCAGCCTCACATCAGTACAAACAGTGTGGCTCCAGATGACTGGGATGACTGGCTCCTGGCAAGAGACGTTTGGGAGAGGCAGGAGGGAGCCAGCTTGGTGTTTGCTCCTACCTGCTGCTGTTGCTGCTGCCTCCTCTGCCAGGAGCCGCTCCTTCTCCTGCCGCAGCCGCTCCAGCTCCCGCTGGTGGTGCCTCTGGAGCTCCTCCATCACTTGCTGGTGGGATGACTCCATCTCAGCCAGGCTGCGCTCACAGGCCTCCTGTTGTGTGGAGGAAAGGAGTGGTGAGAGACCAGGAGGGAAGCAGGAAGGGCCTGGGACAGGACAGGCACCTGGCTGGGCTGATCTCTGCCTTTGCAAACCTCATCCAAGCCCAGGGACATTTTGAGAGAAGTGAGATTATTTCCCAGAAGGATCTTTTCCTTCTCAAAGTGAGGTGGCACTTTAATCACTGAATACAACCATTCGACAGGGACACACATCTTGCAACCACTTTGCACTTTTACAGAGGAATAACATTCCTCTGCACTTAAAACTAAAGTGGCAAAAGGAACACCCCTCTTGGTCCAAGAGCTGGGAATAACACTGCAGTCCTGACCTTCCACCAGGCTGCACTGCCTGGCTGGAAAAGATCAACAGCGGGAACTGCGTATCAGTATCTGCCTTTTAAATGAAGCAGCATCCCCTGGAATCAATGAAAACCGAGCCTCCTCTCCTGAAATGTGACACTTTGCACTGCCCTGTGGCCCAACAGAGTATGCCAAAGAGCCCTTCCCACAGCCTAATGGTTAGGGATCCTCCTCACACAGTTCTCCCTCCTTTCTGATGGCTCTGAGACCAAGGGGATGGTTCTTTCTACACTGAGTGCTGTGGTTAACTCAAGTTAGAGCAAAGCAAAGCAGTTCCCACCTTGGTGCTATGCTTCCACTCCCCCTCCAGATGATGGCAGCACCGCCCTGAGCCTCTCAGGAAGGATGCCATAATAACTATGCCATTATTATTAAAAGCCTGGGCCCCAAAGACACCAGCAGAGAGCTAGGAAGTCATTGCATCCCCCAACAGTCCCTTGCAATCCCATTTTTTCCTCACAGTACTGAGGCAGACGCTGATACAAAGGACATTGCAACACATTGTGTGAATGCAAGTCTGTCCTGGCTACTCCTCTGTACTGAGATGAGGGAAGATGAGAAGCTTCACAGAACAACCAAAGGAGAGAAAAAAGGTGAGGAATCAATTTGGTGACCTGTCCACAGAGCAGCTGCAACCCTTGGCAGACACAGAGAACGAATCCTTCGGGGAAAGGCGAAGTTTGGCCTCAGATGTGAAATGCTGGCTTTTTGACCAAACTTATTAAGAAGATAAGGAAGTTCCTCCCCAGCATTTTTGCTTTTTTTTGACCATAAAGAGGCCTGTGAGCTGTAAATATTAAATCACGATAACAGAGAGACTGGTGAATGTCTGGGCTGAGTGCTTTAGGGCTTATGGTTTCTTTATCTGTGCTAGGTACAACCAACTCACTGCAACAGATTTTGCCAGCACTGATTTCCTGCCCTGCCAACCCTCCCCGCCCCAGTATCTTCCAACACGTAGGGCTCATCCTGAAAACCCTGCTGCGTGGTAGAACAGCAGCCTCCCCACAGGAAATCCCTGTGGGATGTGACCCTGCTGGCTTTGGATGAGTCCAGGAGGAGGGAAAATAAATAAACAAAGTGAGAGGCTGAAGCGTGAGCAAATTCTGCGTTGCTGGCTCTCCCACGTGCTGTCCCAGCAAGGGAATGGCCTGTGCTGTCAAAGTGACCTTCAGGGCTCGGGCAGTCCCCAGGGACGGACTGACTGACTGCTTTTAACAAGACACTCAGGAGCACAGTTAGCAAGAACCACATGTGGTGAGCAGCAAACGAGCAGGGAATGACCAGAGGCTCAGCAGGAAGCTGCTGACCCACTCCCGTGCAGGGGGACAGCTTAGCCCCCAGGCCAGGTCAGCACTGTGCCCATGTGAAAAGCATGGCACAGATCCTGCACCTCTCCCCTAATTCTCCTTCTCTCCGTTTATAATCCGGGCCCCTTTAAGGCCAGGCAAAATGCACAGCCTTTATGTAATTAACATTGATTACAAATGAGCCCAGCTAGGGTCACCATGGCAACCCAATGATTAGCGATACCTGCTCAAAAGCTGAGTCCCAGCATTTCCCAGTTTGGTACTGGGAGTGACCGCAGGGCCTGTGTCCTGCACCCTGCTCACCTGTGAGATGTACCCTCGGGGCACATGGCTGTCTCCCTGGGATTTTGCTGCCTCCCGAAGGCTCTCGTTTCTGGCCTGGCAGGACTCCAGCTGTGCCCGCAGTGACTGGATCTGCGCCAGGGAGAAGAGAGAAAGATGCTCAGCCAAGGAAAAATGGAAAAATGCCATGGCCTGACCAATGTGCCACATCTAAACCCTGGGCTTAGGGAACGGGGACGACCATGCAGAGCCAGTGCAGACATCTGCTTCCCTGGCAGCCTGCCAAGGGACCAAACTGGCAAAGCCAGCCCCAGTCTGGTAACCACCAGCAAGGAAGGCAGGAGACATCCCAGCTTTCAGAGGTGGATCCATGCTGGAGGAAACCACCACTGCATAGCTCCTTTCAAAGGCTGGCAGGTGAAGTGCTTGCTGGCTTCAGAACAGCCAGAGAAGAAAGGCTGTGGATGTACTCCCAGGAAACACAGATTCCACGCAAACAGTGCCACCAAATAAATTATCCTGGACCAAAACACGGTCTGGGGAACCTGTCCAGGTGTGTGAGCCAGCCTTTGGCCTTGCACTACCAGGCTGTAAAAGCTTCCATGCACTCAAGGAGCTAAAAAGAACAAACATCTCCCTGCACCTCTGCCTTGCTCTTCTGCAGAGCCTTCTGCTGCCAAGGACGACACTAAGGGGCCACCAGAATCCCAGTTTCAGATAGGAGGGTTGCTCTTACCTCCTTTTTCAGCGCCTCATTGGTGTCTCCCTGGCCCCCCTTGCTCTGGTTAAGCAGTGCTGTCAAGGGCACCCGCCGCAAGTCCTTCAAGGGCAGACGCTCCAGCTCCAGCCACTTCTTCTCTATCTCCTCATTTAGACGAATCCGTTGGTCCTCTGAAAGCGGAGGGGTGGGCAGGTCCTGCTCCCCGACCTTACGGGAGGAGTCTCCTGCTGGGCCATCGCTGTGGGGGACCCTGCCATCGGGGGTCTCAAACCACTTGCGCCTCTCCTCCGAGCGGACGGCCAGATCCCGCTCCAGCTCCTCATACTTGGGAGTTCGGTCAGAGATCCTCAAGCTCCCTTTCGTCCTCTGCAGGGACCCCTGATTCCCGGGGTCCTGTGGCAAGGGAGACAGCTCCACGTAGTCAAAGGCGTGGTGCTGCCCATCTGCCTTCCAGTGACTGCCCTTTGAGTTCCCCTCGGAGCCTGAGCCCGGCCGCTGCTGCTCCTCCGTCTGGAGTGAGCCTTTCTGGGGAACGCAGTTACAGAAGTTCTCCTTATCGCAGTCAGAGAGCCTGAAAGTAGAGCAGCAACTGGTAAAGGAGAGGTACCATTTGGAAAAGGATGTCAGCAGAAGCACTGCATAAGGCTCAGCCCCTCGCTCAGCCCAGCCTTATGAAATCCCACCCTGAGTGCAGAGCTGTAGCATCCCATCCCTCAGGGAAATGGGTTTCTCCATAGGGTGGTGAGGATTCACCCCAGTTCCAGCTATGCTGGTGGAGAAACCAGTCTAAACTGATGCGATGAGGCAAAAAGCAGGTACAAGAAAGGGAGCCATCAGGCTCTCAACCCCTGTAACTGGCTGGTATAACCAAACCACTTTCAGGAGGAGCAGAGGGCAGGGCTGATCTGGGAGTGGTGAGATTTCCAGAGGGGGCTTCCTGGTCCCTGTCTATCAGGGTAGAGCAGGGGGAAAAGGAGAAGCAGCCCTGGGCAGCTCTTACTTGGTGACATCTGGAGCACTGACTGGGCGCACATTCTTCCTCAGGGCCTCGATCCAGTTGCGCCGGATGCCAGAGGTCATCGCTGACAGGGTGAAGACGGCATCCTTTGTCTGCAACAGAGGGATGACAGAGGCCCTGTCAGCACCCAGGGGAGATGCAGCAGCTCCCACTCACTCCCTGACACCACAGGCACCCGTGTGCACAGGCAGTGTTAGAAAGGCCCCTCTCTGTCTCAGGCTTCTGAGGCCAGGTGGAAGGGTGGGAGACACATCCTCCATGAGACCATCTCCATCCAAGCATAGGCAAAAGAAACTTTGCTGGCACACTGGGCCAAACGAGCAGTGGTACAATCCAGCCCTTCAGGTGCTGGAAGCCAGGTGCCAGTGCTGGTGCACAGCAAAACCCAGACCAAGAAGTGCCCAGCCCTGAACATCCACACAAATACCATTTCTCATGCTGCGTTAGCAGCCACCTCCTGCTGTTACAGCAAGTAGCCAAGGACAAGGCTGTACTGGGGCTGGATCCAGGGTACAGATTGTCACTCAGTGCATGGTCAGCCACGTTACATCGAGATCTGCAGTGCTCACCACCCCCTCCACGCAGCTGTGGAAAAGTTGCCTTGGCCAACATGTCAATTAGACACTCCTGGCATTTAGCTTGGCTCCTGGACTGCCTCCAGTACAGCCTTCAGCCAGCTCTGCAAAGCCTCCTCCTCCTCCTTCTTCCTTCCTTTGCAGGCAGGCAGCCCTGATGTCCCAGAGCACTGTCACCCTTGTGTTAAAAAAACAACCTTGGGCCACCATCCTGGCAAGAGATCTGTATGAATTGCCTCTCAGCACCTCGGCACAGGCAGGGAGCACACATTCTCACCCAGAGTCCCTCGGTGCTGCTGCTCCGTACGCGCGGTGCCGGACACTCACGTGTATCTGGAAGCCGTAGTTGCGCTGCACCGCAAACTCTGTCACATCCGTGCAGGAACGGAGGTCGATTTCTCCGTCGAGGTCATCAGCCTGCAAGCACAGCCACCCCCTAGGACATCAGTGCACAGCCAACTTGGAAAAATGCCACCTCTGCTTTTACCCCACAGCTCTCTGGGAGCCAGGTTCAGCTCTTTGGGAGCCAGGCTCAGGGCCCTGGCACAGCATGGACTCCTTTAACCCGAGGGCAGCCAGAAGTGTGGATGCAGAGCACCACAGATGCCCAGCCACAGGACCAGACCTTCTCCTCACCTCCCACCACTGAGGTCCCCCCTTTGTCACCCTGCCTTCATCCTCTGCATCACCCCTTAGCAAAGAGCAGCTTGGCACCTCTGGCGTCCTTCAGGAGGACATGATGCTGTTGCTTCTCCCTGGAGCACCCTGGTCATGCCAGGGCTGTGCTCCTCTGCCCCCTGGCCAAGGAGGAAAGGACTGGAGAAAGGCTGGCCATGCTTACCTCCTCTGCGTTTGAGTCCCGGTAATACCTCAGGCTCGAGTCGGTCAGCACGAACCAGTGTTTCTTCCACTGCAGGCGGATCAGGCAGGGGGAGGGAAGGGAAAAAACAGGAGGGAAATGGATAGGCAGTTACCAGGGAAAGCATAGGAACAGGGAGGGACACTCTGCACTATGACCTCTTGGCCTTCTCTTCCCCCTCCTCCACATCCCTCCCAGATCCCCCTCGTGACCCTCAGTTGGGAGAGAGGCACTCGATGAACCTCTGTGTCCACACACAGAGGGAGGCACCTCCACCAAAGGTTTCCCACTGTCTTTCCCAGCAGGAGAGACCTTGGTGAGTAAGGAGGAAGGAAATCAGCTGGCTCACTGGGGATCTCTAGCAGCAGGGGATAGGGGAAGAGGAAGACTCTCATCTCAGGCTTACCTCTCCCGGCTCGTCCAGGATGGACATCCATCCCTTCTTGAAATTGAGAAGATCCGGCTGGAAAGGACAAAATAGAGAATTACCATCTTGGAGTGACCCACAAAAGGGTTTTCCATGCTAGAGGGTGGAAGCTGAGTCTCCAGTGGCAGAACAATAGCGGGAATAGCCTTTTAGGAAATTTACGGGATTATACAACCCAATGGCAAAGGAGAACTGGGCATAGCCCTCAGCAGCAGGCAGTCATTCCTGTAAGAGGAAGCAGGAGATAAGGAAAGAGGTTTAAAAAAAAAAAGGAAAATATGCAGCTGAGAGGTTTCCACAAGGTGCCTCAGAGGTATTTATTCAGAGCGGGGGAGGCAGGGGCAAGGAGAGTGGGCAGACAGGAGTACTCCACCACCACCACTGGGGCTTGCCTCAGAGATGGAGGCAAATCCACAAAGAACCAGACAGACCTTGTCCAAACCCTGGCTGTCCGTGCCCCAGAGCTTTGTCCCTCTGGTAACTTCACCACCACAATCATTTATTAAAGACATGAGTAGCTCAGCCCTCACTGAAAACCTACAAGAAGCAATTCAACAGCTGTGAAAACATGTTGCCTTTAAACGATGTGCCCCAGGGTAGAGATGAAGTCAGTGCTCGATCCTCTCCCTCCAAGGTTCAACCCTCTTTGAGATTCTGCGGGTTTTTCTCTTACCCAGATCTTTCTGCTTCCTCCCACTACAGAGCCTGCCCTCTGCCCAGCTACAGCTACAGGAGATAAGGATGAAAAGAATTTCACCCAGATCACCCTGTGCCACAAAGAAGTTTCCCCGCACTCCCTGCCTCCTCCTGACCTCATGCCTCTGGTGCAGCATCCCAACCAGTTTATCTTCTTCCCAAGGTGGAGCACCAGAGAGCTGACTCAGGGGAATCTCTCTCCCTGGCTTTGCCCTCAGCCAAACAGGCTCGAGCTGGTCCCTCCTCCCAACCCTGCTGGCTCCCGGGAAGTTGCACCATCAAAGAATTCAGTCCAACGCCTCTTCTCCTGGGGAAGTCAGTTTCCCAACCTGCCCCTTCTTCTGCAGCCAAACCAGGTGGAGACAGTGTTGGAGAAGTGACAGTGCCAGAGCTGGACCAGCACCAGGTCCAGCACCAGACCTGCCAGTTGCATGGAACCCACCAGCAGTCCTCACATGTCACAACCACCAGCTGAGACCGAGCTGGTGAGAAGAGGTGGCTCAGCAAGCCGACGGCCACTCCACACACCCTGAATAAGCCCTGGCCACAGCTGCCCTACAAGCCCAGCTCCCTGGTTGTACAGCTAGGCCAAGGCTTTCCCTGCCTTCGTGTCCCTGAGCTGCTGCTTGTGGGTTACACCCAAGGTTATGGGGCAGCAAGAGCTGAGTATCCATGAGCACCGGCCCATCCTGGCGCTCTGGCTATTGGTTCGAGCAGGAGCAAGGAGTCCTGCCAAGGGGAGGGTCACCGCCTGCTACAGCTTCGGGCCTGGCCAGAAGCTCTGAACTCCCTGGGAAGGGAGGAAAACCAGAGCAAAAGGACATGGGGGGCTCCCAAGCCTCACCTCCTGCTGAAGTGACAGGCACTGCTGGCGGCTAGGAGATGAGGGGGAGGCATGCATCCCCATGAACCCAGACGTTGTGATGGCTTCACTGCTGCCCTGAGAAAGCACCCCAAAAATTAATTCCTTCTCCATGGCAGCAGCTCCACCCTTTTTCCCGTTATTCCTTCCAGTCCAGTGACTTAAGCTCCAGCTCTGAACTCAGAGTGGCAAGAGGGAAGGAAAGGAGACAAAACATCAAAGTACAACCTCCCCCCTCCCGGGACACACGTGCGCTCAACAGAAGAGAAACAAATGGGCAGGCTCCACAGAGGCTGAAAAACAACATAGGGGGAGAGGGAGCAAAAGGAATCCTGGCTGGGGCTGTTGTACAGATTAGCTGGGTCTCATCACATCGAGGATTTACCATCCCAAAACATTAGGTGCCGAAATAATTAATACTAATGAGATGCATGCTGCTGAGAAAACCGCCAGAAGCCCTGCCAGAACTGCTGCCCCAAGGCAGTGCTGGGGCCAGAAAATCCCCCTGGAGGGTTTCTCCCAAGCAGGCAAGCTGCTTGTGCTTTTCCTGCCAGCCCTAGACACAGAGCCCCAGCTCCACAGACTCGTCTTTGAACTATTGGTGTCATAGCAGGGTTAGTACCATAAGTGGAGGTATCAGCTGAAACACAAAGTGCTCAAAGCCACTCTTCTTCCCTTCCACACAACTAAATCCAGTTTTCTCACTCAGCATAAAAAGGGATAGCATCAAGAGAAGAGCATGGGGCTCAAAAAGAACCCCTCATCCAGAGGAAACGGCCCAGCAGAGGGAGGAGGAAACATCCAGGAAAGCCGAGCTGCTGGGAGAGATCCGGGTGCCGGAGATGCAATGATGTGGCAGGATGCACCCCTGGCAAAACGCATGGCCCTGCAGCTCGGGGCTGCAGATGGCTTGGGAGGTGGAGGCAGCAATTTTGCCCAGTTGCATCCATACCCATCAGTTTTATGTTTAGCCCCACAGCTGGCCAGGTAGAGGCACTGGAGAGTGTCCCAAGCAGCTGGGGACATAGGCGGCATCTGGAAAGACTGGCTTGCAACAGCAGGTTAAGGAGAGGCAGCTGCCTGCTCTGGTTGAAGAAGGGCTACAGGGGAGGTGATAACAGTCTGTAAGTATCCGAAGAATGTAAACACCAAAGAAGGAAAAGGGACAGGGTGGGAGCAAAGGAATGGCTCCTGGGTGGTACTGAGGCGCCAGGATGGAGAAGTGGAGGAGAAGAGGCTGTGGCAGGCTGAGAAAGCTCAGTGTCCGAGCAGGATGGTCAGGTGTGTGCTTCCATCACCAGCCTCTGTCATCACTGTGCCTCTTGCTCTTCCTAAAAGCTCCTCAGGACTGCAGGTCCTGGGGCACTGCTTCCTCTCACCTCCGGGATATGGTATAAGGAGCTCTCAGGCTTCCCGGAAAGCACAATGTCTCCAAAAAGGGAACCCGCTTCACAAGGCATGGGCCCCAGGCCAAAACACAAAGCCAAACCGCTCCAGCTCAGTTTGGTGAAAGCAGAATCGCTTCCAGGCTGGAGCACACATGCAGCTCCCGAATCCACACGTGCAGTGAGAAGAGCTCTCCCTTTCCCACGGCCACTGCGCGAAACGCCGGCGGGCACAGCCCAGCCTGTCACCTCCATTACCGGCCGGCAGCCGCCTGTGCCAAGGAAGGTTCGCCCCAGGGGTGGGATGCTCCCTGCCCCAAACCGCATCTGTTTCCCACAGGGAGCAGGAGCTCCCCACGCCCGGGAGGACACCAATTTCGCATCCGACTGCGGTCATCGGTGCGGTGAGCTGGCCCGGCCTCAGCCCGGTCCGCGCTCACGCTTATCGGGGTGGGGTGGTGCCCGCTGGGGACGAAGCAGCCACGGGGAGCTCTGGGGGGACCTGGGTGATGGGGAAGGGAGCCAAGGAGGAACGGCCACAGCCTCGAGTCCGGGGGCCAGAGACCCCCGGAGCGGAGGCACCGCGCAGGCGGCGGCTGCCAGTGGGGTCCCCCGCCTCCTCCCAGCCCGGGCGAGCAGTCCCG
>VZRZ01005607.1:0-40940 GCA_013398175.1 Climacteris rufus | reverse complement strand
GGGCGGGAGCGGGGCGGGCGGGCTGCGCTCCGCCAGCGCCCCCTGCCGGCCCCGCCGCTCAGCCCGGAGCCGAGCGGCCTGCGGGGCACAGCCCGACAGCACGGGCCTGAAGGAACCTGTACATACTTTTCAGACAGGAAGGGGTTTCTGGCCTTCTTGGGCATTGTTCTCACAGGCTTGTTCACCACCTCTTCCCCTTTCTCTTCTTCTGATCCATCACATTTTCCCTTAAAAGAAAGCAGTTCTGTGATTCTGGCCTTTCCATTGCCTTCTTGGTTTCATCCTGCTCTAGTCACAGATGAAGATTTTTTAATTTTCCACATCCCTTGCTGTCTAAGTCTCAAGGTTTCCTATTGCAGTCCCTCAGAAAGGCACAACCAGGGAGATGTCCTACAGTAATCCACCCCAAGATCCAAAAACTTCAGCATGACCTTCATGGCCATGCAATTGAAGTTTAAACTATGAACCAAAGGTCTCGGCTTTTTACTTAAATTACTGTCAAGACCCCTTTGAGTGGATTTTCACATTAGAAAATGACCTTACAAATGTAAACACAGACACTTCCCCAAAGAGCTCCAATCCAGCCATGTGTCACAAAGATTAAAAGGATCAAGTAAATTCTCTATTAAACAAATATAAGATCTTAGTTACAATGTATTTTGAGAATAAAAGGGACCACAATCAGAACTGAATGGTTTCCTTATTTGTGGTCAAAGCACAGGATCACGGAGAGAGAAATCCCTCCTCATGCTAACAGTGATTTTTCTGGACAGGACACAGGAGAGAGGTTGAGCACAGCCCATGCAGCAAGTCTGAAATCTTGCTGTTAGTGTTGCATCAGCTTTTAAAGTACTACACTGTTGCCATCCAGTCCAGTAACACTTTTCCCTTAAACAAGGTCAGCTGGGACTAGCAAAGAATTCCAGGGAGGTTTGGAGTGAGCTATTCACACAGGACATTTCCTCCTCTTTAGAGGCCCAGAGTAAGTTGTGGAAGAATATAAAAGCTATGAGTTTCCCTTTTCATCCCTGTTCCCAGCCAGCTGCAGGTCTTTGAGCATATTTAGGGAGCACCAGCCCTACCTCACCAGCCCCAAGAATGTTTACAGCTGATACAGAGAGGGAGCAAGAGGCTTTACCACAGGGGTGGTCAGTCCCAGCTGGCGTGCTCCTGAGAGGTCCAGGTCACTGATGGTGGTCACTGTGACAATGTGGTTTGGGTGGTCGATGTTCACAGACTCTGTCCTTGATGTCACCAAGTGCTCCAGTTCATCAGCCTCCTCTGGGGAGACAAGAGAGAAATCCTACACTGCCAAGTGCCCAACTTCTCATGAGATACACTCACTTGTTCCTGCTGCACCATGCTGGGCAGGGGTGACACCCAGACATTGTATGCAGGGAGAAAGGGCAGAGGGGCTTGGCAGGCAAGCTCCTTCTCCCCACTGAGGGACCTGGTGACACCTTGGATATGTCCTCCTGCTCTTTCCTTTCTGTAAAACCCACCTGACCCCCTGGTTCCCTGGGCCAGAGGGCTGCAGAGTCACCGCTCAGGTGGCTGCCCAGCTTCCCTGGGGGACACGACAGGACCGAGCAGATGTTGCGGGACAGAGGGCGAGCACCCCTGCCCCAGCTCGCATCACCCAGCCAAGGCTGCCGGACCATAGGCGCCCATCTCTCTCCCCAGAGAGAGCCCAACACGTACCGAGCGCCTCCTCCCTCTCGCTCAGCATCTTCAGGTACTCCTGGTGCCGCTGAGGAATGGAAACAGGTCATGCAGCGCCTCTGCCGCACCTCCTGCCCGCCCACAGCCCGCCCTGGCGGGAGGGGGACACACCACCCTTCTCTCACCTCCTCTTTCATTTTCCTCTGCTCATCCTTCAGCTTCCGTTTGATCTCCTCCAGCGCCGCCTTCCTCCGCTCCACCTTCCGCTTGTGGAAGCCGGTCAGGTACTCCCTGCCGCCGGCAGCACAGAGCCCCCCAGCTTTTAGCGACCGGGGGATGCCTGCCTGCCTGCCTGCCTGCCTCCCTCTCTCTCTCCCTTCCTTCCCCGCTCCTCGCCTCCCGCCCTGGGGCCCGCCCGGCCTCACCTCCGCCGCTCCTCGTCGAAAGTCACCACCAGCCGCCCCTCGCGGCCGCCCAGACCCTTCTTGTTCTTCTTGCGGCCCATGGCGCTCGCACGCTGCCGCCGCCGCCCGCCCCTTCCGCCGGAACGCGCGGCGCTCTGTCCGCCCGCCCCCGCCCGGGCCACGGACCTGGGAGGCGCCTGTGCCCGGCCTTGGGAAGCGGCCTGCGGTGGAGGGGATTGCTGCAGGCATGGGAACCTTCAGCTCCACTCGCTTCAGCTCACTCCCAGCAAGAGGTTCTGTGGCACTGCCTGGTGTGGACATGCCAATGTAGCGCCCGATCGCACACCCCAAGACTCGTTCTAACACTCCGGAGTGTTTTACATCTCTTCAATAAGGGTCACTCTTCCAAATAGTTAAGATCTGCAGTTCTTCAACTCAGCATTCTTCAATAAAGCTCTGAGTGTTTATTTCAAGCTGTTGTTGTTGCTTGGTGTCAGTGGAGCGTTTGCTGCTCCTTCTAGCAGGGGAAGGCAGTTGTGGGGATGGGTCTTGGCTCTCATGCCAAGTGTCCAAGTCGCAGGATCTGGCTGGATAGCCGTGTTTTCTGTAGTGGTGGAGAGCGGTACTGGCACGAGTTGGTGGGGGCATCAAGACTGCCATGTTCTGATGGCTTAAAGTGACATTGGCTGAACTCCTGAACCTTTATTACCCCTCTGTTCTCGCCTTAAAAATGGGTGCAATGCCTGTGTGGTGGCCAGCTGACTTTGGTGGAAGTTCCTGAAGTGCTGCGGGGGCAGCCAAAGGCAAAGCAGAGCAGCCCACAGAGCATGATGAGTCCTGACGCGAGTCCTGACACGAGTGGTGTCACAGCCTGGCAGCCGCTTGTCCAGAGCCAGCTTTCCTTTATCAGCTTGCTTGCTGCTTGCTCTCTTTTCCTGGCCTGTCCTTTCACCAGCAGAAATGCGGAAAAACCAGTTCTGTGGTTAATTGCTGCACTTCCCTCCACGCCCATGGGGCAGGTCTCCTCCTCCTTCTCACTCCCAGTCTGAGTGCACTTCAGCCTCCAGCCTCTTTGCCCCTGCCTGTGCTCAGCCGGCTCAGGTGCACCGACAGTCCTCTGTACCCTTTTCATTAACCTTAACCTTAGGCTTCTCTTGCCTTCCCTTTCTCCCTCTGTCTGCCAGAGCTTGTCTCTCTGGTGGTTCCTCTCTTGGGCAACCCAGTGGGTTGGCCTGCAGGTGCATAAAGCACAGGCAGCTGCCCTCCTGGCCCTGTCCTGCCCTGCCTGGTGGTGATGGCTGGAGGAAATGAGCGGAGCATGAAGGCCCTGAAGGAAGTGTGGAGAAGAGCAGAGAACTCTTTGTGCGCAGACTGTGGGAAGCCAGGTGAGTCCCCAAAGGATGCTGGAGGAAGTGCTGGAAGCAGGGAGCTGGGGCTGATCTCTAGCAGGCGCTTGGTGCTGGCTATCTGGACCGAACAGAAGCCTGGGGTGGAAAGAAAGGGGAGGCATTGCTCTGAATATTTGTTTCCTCTCCCTGGAGGGCAGTTGGCAAGGGAGAAAGGAGTAGATGCTGCCATAGCGCTGGTGGGAAGAAGGACAGGGATGTGGGAGTGCCAGATAAGCAGGAGCTGCATAACTGCAGCACTGTGGGTTGTAGGCATGTCAGATCTCAAATGCAAATCAAGGTCATGCCCAGTCAGGACCTAACAGGAAAGCTCCCAGTGAAATCCTAGCTGCTCCAGAAAGACGGCATGACTCAGGAGGGCATTGTCTCCTCCATGACTCAGCTCTGAACTGACAACCTGGCACAATTGCCTAGATTTTGCTTACTGAAAGGGGTTTGCCCTCTTGGAAGGGTACCCACTTTGAGGTCCTACAAGTGCTGCTAAAAACACCTGTTGTACACCCCCAAAAGGGGCATGTGGAGTGTGCCACTGAAGTCAAATTCAGACTGTGCAAATTAGTGCCATTTGGCCTTATTAAATCCTTCCCGGAGAATTTTAGATTTAAGGTGGTTTTCCACTTCCGTAGCTAAATGCTGTAAGGGTTTTGCTCTGATGCACTAAACAGCTCATGGAGTCTTTTCTCAGAGGTGGTTTCATTTTCATCTGGGTGATCCTTTACACAAAGGGAAGTCATGGAGAACTATGGAGTTTTTCAAGATATAGATCATTAAAGATTCAGACAAAGTGGTTGAAACAGGGGGAATGAGAGACTAATAGCTGTGTTTTTTCCTGACTGGCATCCCTACCTTGGGTGTTAATCAGCTCAGATTAAACTCTGGTCACCCAGCTCTCTCTTTCTGATGGCTGCTTTCTCAGGTGAGGTGTATCTCCCAGGGAAATTCACAACTTCTAGTCATACCCTTTTTCATATTCTCAGATCCTGACTGGGCATCCTCTACTTTGGGTGTCTTTATATGTCTCAGCTGTTCAGGAATTCACCGCAACATCCCCAGCATCAGCAAAGTTAAATCCCTGAAGATGGACTACTGGGATGATGCTCAGGTGCAGGTGAGATCTTTATCTCCATTGATATATCAGGTGGTTTGGGATTAGGCCATACACATACTGTCCTGGCAAAATTAGCCCTTTGACCTCACAGAATTGGAATGTAATCTGGTTTAATCTGTCCCTTTTCTACTCATGCTCCTGGTACTCAGTCAGGGATAGCTCCCCATAACCCACTGGGAGAGGGAGGATACACTCGCCTTGTGTGTCTCCCCATGTCCTATTACTTTATGGCTAATGCCAAGCTCTTGCAAATTATCTTGCTAAGGCTTAGGGTCTTTGTTGCTCCAGATTTTCCCATTTTCCGCTTGCCAATGCCATCCAGCCTCAATGTCTCCTCTTGATTTCAGCAGTCCAAGGGCAAAATCTTGGGCAATTCCATTCTCCGAGAAGAGTTTCCAGATAGAATGTGATCTCTTGAAAAAAATGGCATTTATGGGAACTTGACTTCTCCCTGTTGCAGCCCCCTCAACTCACTATCTTCAGGGTACTGAAAACATTTTCTGGAGATCCAAAGAAAATAATCTGTATCTCGTTGTTCTTTGGAAGAGGACCAAAGAGGTTTGGAATGTCCTTCCAGATGGCATTGCAGAGGTGTTGTTGAACTCTCCAGGAGATGTGGGGCATGGCAGCAAATCCACTGAATGCACCCAGCCTCACGGAAGTGATATTTATGGCACTTTGTTGGCTCAGGTGCAATCAGTGTAACGTCTGAGAGTAGATGGGACCTTTGAGACCCACCTTCCTGTAGCCAGATGTCTGGAATGTTGCAATGCAGGGGAAAGAGAATGCTCCATTAGAGCTTGATATGCATCTAGCCCTGTAGTGGGTCAGGAAAGAAAAAGGTCCAACATGAGTCTGCATCACTAACTCCCTGTCTAACTCTGCAGTTTCTGGCCAAGCATGGGAATGCTGTGACTAAAGCTGTATATGAAGCTCACATCCCTATTTACTATTACCAGCCGACCTACAATGACTGCCAGTAAGTTGCTGCATGCAGAAGAAAAGGGGGAAGGGCAATTCTCTGTTCCTCTAATTCCCCTAGAGGAATTAGTTCATTTCTGAGCTACCTGTCACCTCTCTCCATAGAGTGCTGAGAGAACAGTGGATACGGGCAAAATATGAACGCAAAGAATTTACTGAGCCAGGGAAACAGCTACCATATTCTGATGGTAAGAGCAGAGCACAGCATCAAAATATCCTGCCTGTTGCCTTTGTTGGAAACTTATGAGTATCATGAGGTATCAATGTTGCAAATCCCACAAGTACTTACTGGGCATTATTTTGGGAGGGTTAAATTGTGGGCAACATAGGCTGGCACTGCCACATGTTCCTTAAAAGCCTGGTATTACCAGCTGGCATTTTTCAAAGGCATTTGATACCATGGTGGAGACAGACCTCTACAATAAGGAATTTCTGTCCTGCTACATGCCACCCCCTCTAACCATGGCAGTTGTCTTTGAAATGCCACTGCCAGTCCTGTGACTAAAAGGCACTGAAGCCCAAGATCCTGCCGAGTCAAGTGGGAAGAATTCTGGTCCTGCACCAGGGTCTGCATGGGGCAGGACTCTAGTGTTCACAGGAGACAGCTCATGCTGTCAGAGATGGTAGTGGGAGCAGGACTGGGAGATGGAAAGGATCTGGGAATGTCATTTGGTGAGTGTTTATCTGCGCTGCAAACCCAGGAACACCACTGTATTTAGTTGTAAGTCAGAGGTGAGACATCTTAAGTGTTCTTAGCAATAGTCCACGTGCTTTATCCCACAGGGGTGGCTGCATGCAGCTCTCTGATGCCTACCATGCCTGTGGGGGAATGCTATTAAAAGTGGCTTTTCTGCTTCTAGGGGTGAAGGAAGGCATCCTCTGGAAGCGAGGTCGAGACAATGGGCAGTTCCTACCCCGCAAGTTCCTCTTGTCTGAGAGAGAGGGATGTCTGAAGTATTTCACCAAGCAGGATGTGAGTATGGTGGTCAACTCCCACCTCAGTGTGTACTCCACCCAGAGCAGTGGGGTCACAGAGATGTTCTGATTTCCTACCCATGTTTCTGAGGTTGCCTTGCTCATCTCAGCTCAGGGATGATAACAAAATATGTCACTGAAGAGAAGGGTCCCCCTCCTACTGTCAGGATGACATTTCTCATGTTCTCCCTTTGTGCTTCCCTCACTGCTGAGAGAAGGACTGATCTTTCACTTCATTCCTATCCATTTGCCTGGATGTGTAATCCTTCACAATCCCTGGAACCAACCTCACCCCATTGTGAGCCAAGTTGGCAAAAACCCTTGCTCTGATTGGTTTTGGGGAGGGCTACTTTTCTGCTGGTTCATCTCCGTGAAATGAATGGGGTAAGAACTAATATGCTGTCACAAGGGAGAGAATGGCTTAGGGTAGGGAGGAGCAGGACATGCCATGCATAGGGACCTGGACAAGCTCAAGAAGTGGGCCGATATGAACCTCAGAAGGTTTAAAAAGGCCAAGTGCAAGGTTCTCCACCTGGATCAGGCCTCTGATCCCACTTAGTCAGTAGCTCAGATCTCTTTCCTTCTAGGATCTCATGCATGATGAATGCCATTCTGTTTTCAGGCCAAAGAACCCAAAATCAATGTTAAAATAGATGTCATCAATGCTACATTCCAGCCAGAGAAGATTGGGAACCCCAATGGCCTGCAGATCACCTATCTCAAAGACAACAAGACCAGGAATATATTTGTCTACCATGAAAGTGGAAAGGTATCTGGTTTTGACATCAAACACTGCAAAGCCATTGAGATGCTTTGAGGAGCTGCTGATATTAAATAGTACGAAGTATGGGCTGTGTGAGTGTGAGTTGCTGTAGGTAATAGGGTGGGAGTTCTGGCTCTGCGTTTGTGTATCTGTGAGAGAGTTTTGCTGCAGGGAGCAGGGCAGGAGCACTGGCTGATTTGGTTTGTGTGGGAGGAGTTCTATAGAAGATGTGCTGCCTGTGCATGTGGGGAACAGGGCAGCCGTGCTGGCTGTGTCCATGTGAGGGAGAGCTGACTGTGTTTGTAGTTAGCACAGGGCTGGGTGCAGCTGGGTGAATTTAAATGGCTCACTGTTGCTCTGGCTAAGCTTTCTGTCCTGTCCTGTTCCATTCTCAGGAGGTAGTGGACTGGTTCAATGCCATTCGCTCCGTGCAGTTCCATTATCTGAAGGTAGCATTTCCCATTGCCAGTGATAATGAGGTAAGGCAGCAGTAGAGTGTGGTGCTGAGTCTCACACTGCTTATATGATAAAAGAGCTCATTAGTTACTATTATAACCCCAGGTACAGAGGTGGGAATTGTGGTGTAAAGTTAGAGGGATGAGAATGTGTGTTTAAAAGGGCCTGTGGTGGTCAGAAAACAGCTGCTGTCTGCTGTTCCTGGCATTTTGGAGGCAGAAGTGCTGCCACGCTAGGCAGGTTGGGAAATATAATTTTAGAAGGTGACTGAATTTGGGAGAGTAGAAGGGCGGGGGAGGGAAACAAATAGCGAAGAAGCACAGCTAAGTGAATGTTACTCTTGCCTTTTTCTCAGATTAAAAATCGTCTGACGAGAAACTTCTTGAAGGAGGGATACATGGAGAAGACTGGTCCCAAGGTGAGCTGCTGTGGTAGAAAAATCTAACAGGGACCTGCCAGAGCACCACTGACTTTCCCTACTTCAATGTTTTTCTTCTGCTGTTTCCCCATTCCCCCCTGACTCTTTAGACACCCGTGGGAACAGTGTGTGTGCACCAAGGGAGGGGAGAATAAAAGGAAGGGGAAGGACACATGTGAAAGTAGATGAAGCCAGAGTCCCTGCTTTCTTCCCAGAGCGACACATCTCTCTGCATGTGTCTGTGTGTGCGTGACTTTACAGGTATTTAGCGTCCAGATTTCTCCTGTCTCAACCCTGGGGTCCTTCATCGAAGTTCAAGAGTTGGGGACAGCAGCTGGGACTGAAAAACCCGATACTGACCCCCCACTCTCAGCTCAGAAAGGGCGAGGAGGAGGTTGCTGTTAAGGCTTGCTTCGAGTGGTTGGGATGAATTTGGGGTATCCATTCGCACTGCTCGCAGCAGAGGGCACTGTCCCCTCACATATGTCACCTTTTCCCTTCACAGCAGAGAGAGGCTTTTAAGAAGCGCTGGTTCACGCTGGATCACCGCAGGCTCATGTACTTCAAGGATCCTTTGGTGAGAGGGAGGGCGATGTGGCCGCCGGGCAGCTGCAGGCAACGGTGCTGAGGGCAGTGTCAAAGTGCATCCAGAGTCTTTGCTCTGCAGTAAGGGTGGCTTGCAGGTTTCCCAGCTGCTATGAATGGACCCTAGGTCTTCCCCTTTCCATTCCATTTAGTTCATCACATGCTTTCTATGTTTGTTTCACTGCCTGTAAAAAAAGGGTACAGGGAGGGCAGCGGTGTAAGGGCGGTGACACAGAGAGTTGAGAGCACCAGTTCCTCTCTCAGACCTCTCAAGACTTTTGTCCTTATTTTTTCCTTTTCACTACTGCCTTTGAGGCAGTAGTGAGTAATGAGAAGACTCACTGCTCTTCTGAATCCCCTAACCACCTCCAAAACCTTTGGCTGATACATCCCCTGTCCTCACACACTCTCTTTCTGTCCTTAGGTGCATTGTAATGATTCCCTTGTTCTTCTTGGATTCCCATAAATCACTGTCTTTCCCTCCTGATGTGCAGGATGCATTTGCTAAGGGTGAGGTATTTGTGGGCAGCAAAGAGAATGGATATAGTGTCCAGAAGGGATTGCCTTCAGGGACACAGGGCAACTTCTCTTGGCACTATGGCATCACCATTGTCACCCCTGACCGGGAATACCTCTTCACCTGTGAGACAGAGACTGACCAGCTGGAGTGGGTCAGAGCCTTCACTAGCGTCATCAACCAGGACATGACACCACAGGAATATGCAAGTGAGTGCCTGGATGTTGTTTCCTTCCCCTCCTGCCACTCCAGTTCAGCATATTGCCCTAATGCATCACCTTCTTCCTCCACTACAGTTGAAGCCTACTTCAAGTTTAAATCCTAGGAAGCCACACAGGAACCTTGCTATGACTTGACTCTACCTGATCCCGTCGGCTGCCTGTCAGGAGAGGAGAGAAGATTGACATCAGAGAAACACAGTGCTCTTGGAGCACCCTTTGAAGCACTTTTTCCCCCATAGAAGATCCACTTTGTTTTGGGGGCCCAATTAAGCTGCTTCCTTTCAAGTGCAAGACTTTATGAGTCTGAATCCTCAGTACAACCTGTCCATGTTAAATTGCTGTGATCTGACTGGATGCTGACAGGTCTTGCCTATCAGTTGGGCCTTGAAAACTTTGGCACTTACTATGTTGGACATGGGACCTATCACCCCTCCTGCATGAAACTGCAGACAGCAGTTACACCCACCTTACACAAGAAAACAGCTGCCTGGCTGGAGCCAGGCACCCCAGTGGGTTGCAGGGGTGCTGGACTAAGAAAGCCTGTTCCTTTACAAGAAATGTCATTTCTGCTGGTGACAGAGATGTGAAACATCTAGATATTTGATCAGTTAGTGCTGTGGTAGAGAAAGGTCACTTAAAAGAGGTAACGTAACAGCCAAATGTGAGGCCTTTTTCCTTCGGCCATGTATGGGCTTGAAAGCTTCTTCAGACCACATTTGTGTGCAGACCTTCCTCCAATTGCTATAGAGAAGATAAGGAGATTGTCTCAAAAATAATGTGGGTATCCATTTGGTATGTGGATAATGTGTGTGCACACATAACAAAAAGTAATGGGAGGCAGAATACTGCCCTAAAGAAGATACTGTGAAGGATGTTCATGCCACTGAAGATCAGCTGTCAAACTTGAATCTCTAATCAAACCAATGGAGGGAGGTTGGGTCCTGCAGAGAGGAGCTGATAGCATGTGTAGAGTTCAGTCTGTTGTCTCTACTAGAGCCTAGGGGTTGATGCCTGAATATAGTGATACATGGATCTCTGCTCCCTCATTCTCTGTATGGCAAAGGCCTGGCACTTTCATTCTGACCTACACATTACATACATTTATCTTGTATGTCACACATACGTATCATTGTATGTAGTAGTATAACATGGAAAGTCTATATGTTCATGTTCTATTAGTAACAGTTAACCCAAAACACTAAATCAGCCCATGATTCATGTCTTAAAGCTCATCTCTTAAAGCTCTCTTGGGAGAGCTGTGTTTCACGTGCTAGAAGGATCAGCTAAGTTCTGCTGGTGACTGTAGTATCTGATGTTGTTGCAGTTTTATGCAGGCAGTGTGACAGAAGGTATGTGTTAAGTGGAGCTAACTGGAATTAATGAGACAACCAGTATTTTAATTAGCTCCTAAGGAAATAAATCAAAAATCCCATTGTAATTTATTTTAGCTTCCTAAACTAGCTGACCTGCTAACTGCTAAGCTATGAGGTTGTTTCTTGGAAAAAAATAGCACAATCACAGCAAAAAATCATAGCTATTCACTGTATTTCCAGGAGCATGTGGACTGTGATTTTTCCCATCAGAGCCAAATGGGAAAACTCATGGTGCCCCTCTGCTGCTCTGGGGACCCCTCTTTGCGCTGAGACCACCACAATCTGTTGGGAGCATAAATTTCCTGGATGAAAAGCAGCATCACTCATCCTGCTGCCATGGTGAAATGGAAATATCCACCTAAAGGTGTATTTTCACTGCAGTTGGCTGATCTTGTCCAATTTGGAGCATGATTTTCCTGAAAACCAAAGGTCATTGCACAGTGGGAGGAGTACCAATGGGATGCTTCCTTCTTCTGTTTGCTATTGAATTATCACTGCTGGGGATGAGCAGAGGTATTTGACTCAGCAGCAGAGTACATTTAGTATGGCACATCTGTCTCTGCTGTGCGAATTCTGTCCCACCATGTCTTCCCTGAGACAAGGCTCAGATGTGGGTAAGAAAAGAGCAGGGTAGCATGAGTGTCATGTGATGGTGTCTCGCTAGAAGGCAGTGGTGCCTACCTAATGGGCTTCTGCTCCCTGCTCTGAGGTGAGGCAGCTTCCCGGGGCTGTGAGGGAAAGAGGGGGAAAGCTTGGAGAAGGAGAATGGTCTTTGTGGAGAGGAAGGAAAGACTGGGCCTAAAATATCCAGCTCTTTGGGTCTTTAGGAGCTTGCTGCTGACTAGAGGGCAAGGGTGGGAAAGAGCCAGGATGGAAACTGTGTGAGATGTCCTACCAGCTGGTGGGCCTGCTTGCAAACTGGGGACTACATCCACACCTCAGAGGGCCCTGACGTCCTTGGGAGGGAGCAGCGGACAGGCTCTCTCAGTCTGGCTTGGCTAGGGAGAGCTGTGTGGCTGCTCCCTGCTTATTGCACTTCCAGGGCTAGCCCTTGTTTCCCTTCTGAAGCTACAGCATGATGCTTTCCCCACTACTTGCCATCTTATGTTTCAGTTACCTCCTCTCTCAAATGAGGGCAACTGTACAAGGGGAAATGGGAAAAAGAAAGAGAAACGAGCAAGAAGGAAGAGGGAGCAGGAAAAAGGTGCAGGAAGATATGGGGGAAGAAAGCATGTCTGCCAGAAAGAGGAGGGAGCCAGTAGGGCTCCTCAGCTAGTGGCTAAAAGCCCAGTATAAATTGGGACTGCATTCACACCGGTGTGTGAAGCTGAGAGTCAGACACATTCCTCCATGCAGTGGTCAAGGCAACTCTCAGGGGGTTGGTTCAGCAGGGCAGAGCCCACCTCTCCAGAGTCTGAGCTGAGACGACACAGACTTGGGAGCAGAAATCCACTTGTTCACTAAGTCTTCTGGTTTCTGTGGGCCCAGCAAACTCTGGAGAAGCAAAAAATGAGGAGCTGGTGAAGAAAAGAGATGTTTCCTCCTGGCTGGCGGAGGTTATCTTGCACCTGTCGGTCTTGAAGGGAAGGACAGTGTCACTTTCACGGTTAAGGAAAACAACTGGACAGAGCTTGTGATAGACAAGATCAGCAAAATGGACCAGGCGGCTGGAGGTGAGGAATAGACTTTTCTGGAACACCCTGTGTCTGATGAACTTTTCCCCTTCTTCCCTTGGCTGCTTTGCTGTTAAGGCTAGACGAGGAAGGAACAGGTCTCTGAGAGCTTGATTTTCTCTTGCTCAACTTACCCAAAGATGTCTTACAACTTTTCCTTCATCAGCTCAAGGCCTGGAGAGGATCCCAAGGGTGGCAGTTTCTTGGATGAAAACAGTGGTGGGGGTGATGACAGTAATGTCCTGGGAGGGGACAGCCTGGTCACAGGGCCGCTGAGCGCAGTGCTGCTGGTCGTGTGCCTCATTGGGATGGTGGGGAACATCTACACAGTGGTGGTGGCCTCTGGCAAGGTGGCGGGCTGCTCAGCAGGCTCCTTGGGGGTCTACATGATCAACCTTGCCCTGGCTGACCTCCTGTACCTCTCCACCATCCCCTTTGTGGTTTGCACCTACTTCGCCCATGACTGGTTTTTCGGGGACGTGGGTTGCAGGCTTTTGCTTAGCCTGGACCTCCTCACCATGCATGCCAGCATCTTCCTCCTGACTGCCATGAGCCTGGAGAGGTACTGGGCAGTGGCCAAGCCTCTGTGGGCCAGGCGGGTCAGCAATGCCTACCGCAAACTGGCCAGCACCATCCTCTGGCTCATCTCGCTCCTGCTTACGGCCCCCATGATGGTGATGACCCAGCTGCAGGAGGGGGACGGTTCCCACAAGCGCATCTGCATCCCCACCTGGACGCCATTAGCTTTCCGGCTCTACCTGACGGTGCTGTTCGCCACCAGTGTCCTGGCACCCGGCATCGTGCTGGGCATCGTCTACATCCGCCTGGCCCGGGCCTACCAGTCCTCAACTTGGGGTCTGGCACTGCCAGTGGCTGGCCGGGCCCCTGCCTGGCGGCTCCTCTCCAGGATCTCTGCCATCGTGGTGGCCTACTGGGCCTGCTTCCTCCCCTTCTGGGCTTGGCAGCTGGCTGGGCTGTATCAGGGAGAGGGGCTGGGCATCGGCCCCACCGCTCAGGCCTACCTCAACTTCGGTGTCACCTGCCTGGCCTATGGGAACAGCTGTGTCAACCCTTTCCTCTACACCCTGCTCACAAGCAGCTACCGCCGGCACCCTGGCCATAGGGGGATAAGCATGGCCCGGCCCACAGCACCCTCTCAGCAGGCTGCGGGAAGCCACAGCATCCCCCTGACTTTCAGGGGGTCTGTGAGGGAAAGTGAGGGGTGAGCAGGCTGGGGACATCTGGCCTTTGGCTGGGGTCAGGTTGAGAAATAAAAATGCATTACCTTCCATGCCAGCATGCAGCATCTTCCATCATTGTTGTTGCAGTGCTTTCCCCTTTGCATGGCTGCTCATCCTGCTCAGCTGGGCAGGGAGAATGCTTGTTTCAGAGATCCTGACTTCCTCCTCAGGTCCTTCAGCCCTCACACGCCAGCCTCCACCTTGCACAAGGCTGGGGAGTGGGTGGAAGGGAGCAGTCAGCTTCGATATATCTAAATTATACAGCTGGGGAACCTTTGCCACCCCTCATCTCCTTGCTAGCAACGGGCCAAGCCATAACAAAGTCAGGACAACAGTGAGTCATAGATTTCACAAGAACAGTGAGTCATTTCAAGAAGCAGCCACACTATCAGGAGACCTCACTAAGGTTCATACTCCTGTCGTAAAGCTACCACTCAGCTTTCTTCAACAACTCTTCACAAAAAAATCTTTGAAGAATCTTTCTAATGAAAGACTGCCAAGTGCAGTTAAGAGGCATTGTGAGATTCCCCTGAAGCACAGCTCAGGGAGGCCAGCGCATTTGCTCAGCTTTCAAGGTCAGCCCAGCAGAGGAAGCTGTAAGGAGAGAGCTTCAGCCTGTGTCCATCATTGTAGCTCATGGTACCCTGACCAGCACCATGGCCCTGCTGTGGTTGAGGAACCACACAACTTTCTGGCCTACCAAATATGCCCCAGTCTGCCAGCGGGTGTCAACACCACTGTGTAAATAGGGCCAGGTCTCTCACCTTGAGGCCATCTGGCCTAGCATGGCTCTCTTTCATACAGCTAAACATCTCTTCTCTAGAAAGGATGGCTTCATCCATATGGGAAGAGTCTCCAAGCTGTGCTGTCCTCCAGCCCTGTCTATGCGCAGGCTGGCAATGTTAGATGTCATGTTTGCTGTAGCCTGAAACAGAGCATATCATCAGAGCAGACTGGCTTCAGGCAACATGGGACTTCCAGACAAATCCAGCTGCAGAGCCTGAAGCTGCTTGTACATCCCCAGTGTTCCTGCCTTTCAGCTCAACTCTCATTTTATCTCTCTCTTTCTCCTCAGCCTCCAGATTCCTAGGTACCTAGGACCCAGGACCTGTCAGAGCCTCATGAATTATGAAGTAAGAATAGGAGGTGCTGCTGCTGTAGGAGAAAGTCTCTGTTCTCCAGCTGCTCTGCAGCTGCTTAATGTGAGGAATTTGCCCAGCCAGCCTTTCAGGTGCCTGTAGGACATCAAATTGTTAGTGCTTTGTGCTGCTCATGGCCAAGCCTGGAAGCAAAGACCCAAAGGTTAGGTCCTTTCATCCCAGACCTACCCAGTAACTGCTGCATACTGTGGAAAGGACAGATCCCACATTTCCTATACCCACCAGGTACAGCATGCTCAACAGCAGCAGTCATTGCTGCCAAAGCAGCATTAGACTGAGAGAGGCCCCAGGGCAGCTATGCGGTAACATCAAACATGCCCGACTGCCTCTGCCTCCTCAGAGTCTAGCCTCAGTTTAGACTGAGAAGTGCTCAGGATCATTTGCACCAATTAAAGGGGTAACAAAGGCATAGTGCGCATATCCTTAGCATCCCATACTCCAGGTGGACATTGCTGCCTCCCCCAGCTCTGGATAGATCAGGCAAAGCACATAGGGCAGAATAAAACCAGACCCCTCCAGGTTACTGCCCTCATGTGCCACAGCACAACACTGTTTGTGCTCCTTCAGCTATTGGAAGAAAGGATTTGGATAAGGAGCCCTCTACATGCACATCACACACAGCAGCATGAGGTCTCAAGAAGACTTAGGAGTAGGACCAGCCTCTACAGAAGAGTGCAGCCAAAGCTAGCATGGTCAGGGACTTTCCCCTCACTCCATGCCCCACTATATTCACTTAGCACAGCAACTGAGTGCTGTCTGAGGGTATCCAGGGGTGCTTAGTTTAAGCAGAGATAGATGTAATCAATCCATTTTACTCAGGCAGTGTAAGGTGTCAGTCTAGACCTCAACAATGGGTAGCCTTGCCTAAGGGACCCTTTCACTCTCCCCCTAGTGACAATTAGCCCCAAAGCCGCCTCCTGAGACTCTCCTTGGACTTTTAACCTTCTGTCTTTCCAGGCTTTTAACCTTCACCCTCTTCTCCAGCAACGACTTTCAAGGGCCAAGGCTGGGACAAGAGCATCCGCTTATGGTACCCATGAAAATTGGCTAACCTCATCCACCCACTCCCAGCAAGGTATCCAACCCATGTGGACTTGCAATATTAAATAAATTAGATTTTGAGACTTAGTACACCAAAACTCTTATTTATTGATTGCTTTTTCTGTATCTTTGATATGGAGGTGTCAGAGGAAGTTACTCCCAGCTGATGGACTGGAGTGTGAAGTCCCCTTGTGTATCGAAGTAGTCAAAGACAGGGAGATTAAGCCTGTTAGGGAATGTGAACTGGTGGCCTGGCAGGTGGACTGTCACATCATTTTGGTTGACACCAAAAGTGATCTGCAAGACAAATGGAAAAGTCAGAGAAAGTTTCCTCAAGCCTCTCCCCTCTGCAGCATTGCCTTGCCATTCTCTGCTTTGCAGGGTGAACAGGCTCAGTAGAATAACCTGTTCTTCAACAGCAGAAGCATTACTCTGGTCTCCCAAGAGATGCCCAATCCCTGTTCTGTTCAATCTGTTCCATCTTTGAGCCAGATGGAGCTTGCATATTTGATCCCCACCCTTCATCACTGCTCAGAGCTCTAAGTGGCGGCATTGGCCAAGCAGAAGAAGCCAGACACCTATTGTACAGATAGGCCTGAGACAGCCCCTGCAGCTGGGTGTCCTGTGCCAAACACCTTACCTTCACCAGAGCATGCACAGAGAGTATATATATACACAAACATATGCATGCCTCACCTCTGCTGTGCCCCCTTTCTGGAAAGGGAAGACAGTCTCCCTGTGCTCTGCACCCCACTCTTCCACCTTCTTGGAGTTGCACACAATGGTGTTCACATCACCATGAGCATCAAAACGGGGGTTGAAGTGAAGTCCAAGGAGGGTAGCATCCTTCCCCAGATTCATCACAAAGCTGCAGAGAAAAAAAACAGACATCAATACAGCTAAAAACCCCCACAAACCCAAAACAACAAACAGACAAGAAAACCACCCACAATACTATGGTATCATGTTTCTCATTACCATGAACGTCTGTTTCTTCAAGCCCTAGGACCCGTAACCTAAGAGAATGAGGGTAACCTAACCTTTGCTAAATGACACAGCTTCCCTAAAGAGACGGTGCTGTGGCAGTAGAGGATACTTTCCTCTTTTGGGGTGATTGGCTCCAGAGTGCCATCCCTGGGAGAGACACCACTTGGTTTCCTCAAAGCTTTTAACAAGAGAATGGTTCAGCACACAGAGCCCTGAACAGAGTTATCCTATACACAAACCAATTCCCAAAGAGTCAGTTGCTTTCCATAGATTTCCTTCCAGCTCTGAACAGCTAGCTAGTGCTGCTTCCTGCCTGACAGCCACTGCCTTCTCCCCATCCTGCAGGCAGCTGAAATAATTACCATGTCATTAGCTATCCCAAAATATCTGCAACAGTAGTGGGAGGAAGCTTCCTAGCCTAATGTCCACCTTGCCTTCAGGCCTCTTACCCAGATGAGAAGAGGCATATTATTTGGCAAGAGAAAGCCTAGGAGGCTTCACTCAGACAGTATCAAACTTCAAAGGCACTGGGAAGAGCTGGGACATGTTTCCTGGAACACCGCTATTGCTGGTACAGCAGCTACAGGCTCCGCCTTACCTGCAAAGGGGCCCCACCAGCAACAGGCCTGCACAAGGGCTGGGGGCTCCTGCAGAGGCTTCACTGGGAAGCCCAACCACCCTGATTCCTGCACATTTAGGGGTACATCTCCACCTGCCTGCTGACCACCTTTCCTCCTTCCCCACCACCATGTGAGAGGCAGCTCCACTGGGGCACCATAACGGTGTCCCTGCTCCTGGGCCATCTTCATGCAGGGGACAGGATGTGGCTGAGCAGATTATCTCAAACCAAAACTCAACATAGATTCCATTTCCTTTACCCTGCACTAGAGAGAATGTGGTCACTGCCAGCGTGTGCAGCTGGAATTTCACATCTGCTTTGGCTTAGCCCCTTGGCAGTACTGTGTCTGCAATGTGCATTAGGTGATGACTCACTGGGAAGCACTGCTGGTGTTAACCCCATCTCCTCTCCCACCCAAAGGACAGACTCTTTTGCCCCCACCCTTTTCAGACCCCTCAGTGCAGTGCCTTGGCCATGCCTGGGCAGCACAGCACAACTCACCTCTTGGCATTTGGTGCAATTTTCCCCTTGACAGTGAGGCGCTGGCCAGGCTTGAGACCCAAGTTGCTGCACACTGGTCCCTGGGGAACGTGGAGATAGAGACATTAGTTCAGTACCTGCCAGGTCACTTGTTCTGACTTGGCAGCTCTCCCTGCTGCCTTTCAAGACAGTGCATTGCTTTGGACCCATGGAGAAACAGGGAAGCTCTCTTCCCCTAAGGCATTGTGCCAAGGACATCCCAGAGAAGTTACCCCAATCACATGGTACATGTGCTTGATTTCCCAACCTTTCTCCTGCTGCTCTCATCAACATATCTGTATTTCAGAGCAGTGAAGTGTAAGTACCTGCACACTCTAATCACACCCACCCCATCCCAAACACACCCATGTGCCTTGCAGGTCTCATGTCATCCCACACAAGTCTGTCTGGGATGAATGGCATGGATAGAGCCTGCAGTCCCCTCCCCTAGCTCATGTTTGAACTTCAAGCTTTGCCTAGGTCCAAGGGCTCAGACACCTCACTTCCCAGCTTCCAGGGGCTTGGGCTTTTTTTTTTGTAGGCTTAGTATTTGCAAGAACATTCTCCTGCTCCACATACCTTCCCCCACCTTCTCTCTAGGAGGACTAAAGTATCCTGGCAAACCCATATGTACTCATTTTCTGTCACAGCAGAGGCAAGACTCCAAGAATACTGAAAATCTTTTCCCATCCCACTGTAATAAATGAGCTTGTACTTGGGACAATTCCTGCTTAATCACCCTCAGCCTAATGAAAGGTAAAATAATCAAAGAAGGGCAATCACTCTTCTAACAGAAGCATCTCCCTAGCAGTTAAAGAATGGTTGGGGCTGGAAGGGAGATCAGAGATCAAGTCCAATTGCACTGCTAAAGCAGGTTCCACAGTGTTATGTTCAGGTGGCTTTTGGATATATCCAGAGCAGGAGCCACAACATCCTCTCTGGACAGCCTGTGCTCTGTCACCCTCACAGTGACATTTTCCTGCATATTCAGCTCTAATTCCATGTTTCAGTTTATCCCTCTTGCCCCTTCCCCTGTTGTTGGACACTCTGCAAAGAGTCTGGCCCCATACTCTTGACACGTGCTCTTAAGATATTTGAATGTAGTCCTTGACATTCACAGAACACTTCTGTAAAGCACATACTTTTCAAGAAAGAGAGGAATAACAATTCAATGACTCATGAAAACTTCAGCTAGGAAGCAAGCAGCAAGGCTGCCCAGACAGCAATAAATGTTACTGCAGCTGCTTCCCCACAGCAGAGGTTCTGCAAAACAAGTTATCCCAGCTTAGAGCTAAACACAGCAAAGACATCCTCATGTACCTCCCCAAAGGGATCCTGCAGGGAAAAAGAACAACTGCTGCCAGAACACAAAATAACAGCCAACTCTCTGTAGTGGATGCAGCAGGGATCTTTCCTCTCCAGCAGCAGGCACCCAGCCCTAGCAGACCATCTGACACAGAGGTTGACATGCAGGCAGAGAAGGATAGCACAAGCACCCTCACACCAAGCCAACACATTGCTCACAGTCCTATTTGTGAAGCATCACCTCCAGCAAAGCTGCCCCATCCCCTTCTTTACTCACGCAAGACATGGTGCTGCTCTGCAGGGTAATACTCCTCTCCACCGACGTGCTACTGTCCGACGCAAGTTGCTCCTAGAGCCCCACCCTTGCCTTTAAATAGATGATGAGCTGAGTTGTCCCAGCCCTTTTCCACCCCATGCACCAATGGGAAGGGTGGCAGGGGTTGGTTTTGGGAGGAGGGAGGGTCTGTCAGGCAGAGCTGCCTCCTCCCACCCTCACCCAACCTCCTCCCTGGGATGCTGAACCCAGCCCTTCCAAGCAGGCTTTGGGCCACTCCAGGAGGAGATCCAGCTGTGTGTGGCCATTAATGCAATGGAAAATAGTTGTACAATGAATGTTTTACTATTCAAGGCTTTTATCCCACATGGAAAATTGAGACTTGGCAGGAAGGATCTGGGGTGAGGGCTGGGCTCTTCAGCTCTAGCTAAATCAGGAGCAGAAGAAATGTCATGGAGTGCACACAGTGCCTCAGAAACTTTGTGGTCCAGGTGAAACCCCAGGAACAGAGGACTGAAGCTGCATCCAACCACACTATGAATTCTTTCTGTCCCCAGAGACTGCCCAGCTACTGACCCAGCCTTTACCACCCACTTTTGTAGATATGGGAACCAAAGGAGGGAAAACAGTTCTTTCTCTACAGAACCCTTAGACACCCTCAAAACTGTGCAGTTCATCTTGGCTGCATCTTGGCAGGGTAAGCCAGGAGGAAGCCACCTTGAAAGGCTGGGGAGAGATTACCTGGGAAAGCTCTGTGCCTGGCTCTTGCTCCTACCCTGAACACAGCTAGGGGCCTGAGGAAAAAGGGAATGGAGGCAAAATGCTTCTATCACAATAAGCCATAGGATCTATATGTCTTTTATCTGCCTCTATGTTCTCTTTGTGGCAAGTATGATTCACTCTGGGTGAAAGGATTCCTTTGGAAAAAGTTACCCAATTACTACATGGCTCAACTGTAATTACACTGAAAGAGGAGGGAAAAATTCAGGCAGTGTGCCAAGCCTGTGGCTTAGAGCTCTCCTTGTCTTGCATATTTGTGTCTAAATCACAAGACACTCTGTGATTTCCTTGAGGCCCACTGAAACTCACTGAAACACTTTTTTTCCCATTTCTGTGAGGCCCATCAGTTCCCCCTCTGCCAAGGGTGTGAGCGTCCTCAGCCCTCTTACCCCCTTCACATATGACCCCTGAGGATGGCACTACTGGGCTTTTCCAGTTGATGGGACACCTTCTTGCCTATCAGAGCTGGGAAGGGCAGGAACAGGCTCCAGACTTTGGCCACGTTGCTGATGACCCCAAGACACAAGGGGTGTCTGGAGTAGAGGCCAGAGTTGTCTTCTCTGCTCTGACATGCCTGCTCCCTCTTTCTCCCTCTGTTAACCTGCCTCAGGGTTCAGCTCTTGAGCCAGATCATGTGGTGCGGGACGAGAAGTGCTCCCCACTAGGAGGAGAAAAAGTAAATAGAGTCAGCTTCCTTCTACTTGGGATGTGTGTGTAATTAAATCAATTCCTTTCATATCCAGGATTTTGCTGGACTAAACCCCAGACATCTCTCCAAGTACATGAACTGCTCCTGGAACAATGGTCCAGGGGGCTGGACTAGGAGGGAATGTTCCCATGCAAGAAATGTTGGATGGGGAAGGGAAATGTGTAAATATTTGCTCACTTAGAGACGGAGATGGAGGGAACCATTTAAAAGGTGTGGGGTAGGTTCTGTGTTTTCTGCAGCATTTCTGGCACCTGGGCACTGTAACTGAGCCTTAGCAGCCACCAGATCTTTGAGTCATGTCTGTCCAGGGATCTTCCTCCAAGTGCTGCTGGGGAGATTAGAGACCAGCTAATGGATAAAAGATTATAATGAAGGAGGGGATACCAATCCAGAGAAGGTGCTGGAAGGGCTTTTCACATCAAGGAAATTCAGGTTTCAGATTTGAGTCTACCTCAGGCAGCCTGTATTTGTCTGATGGAAGTCCAGATATTTTCACTGGCTTTCATGAAACCTTGAATTAAATGGCATTAGCACAGCAGGGTAATACCACAGGCAAGGGGCCATGAGGTGTTCTGTTGCCTGTAGGCCATGGGACACCTACATCAAGACAATGTCATGTCTGTCTTCCTACCTCTGGGTTAGAGACACCATGATGAGGTGACAAAATCTAAAGTTCCAGCACCACCGTCCTCACAAGGTATGGCTGAATTGCTCATCCTATTGGCACATCAGGCAGGGATGACATCCCCAGGTGCACTGACACCTGCTCCACCACACTGGAGACACAGAGATGCTTGCCTCTTACTTTCAGGAGTAATGTGGTGTAGGAAGAGTCACTGTGGGTTGAGAAGGGCAGAGCCAGACTGGCTAGAGCTGGAAATCCTCACCTCCTGTCACTTCCTTCCTTACCAGTGTGCAGTGGGTCAGCCAGCTAGGGAATGCGCCAGCAGTTTCGTGGCCCATTCATTCTGCAAAGGATGGAGATGAGGAAGATGAGGACAGAACACAACAGACCTTGGTGTCATGGGCCTATCCTGCTGTGTGGGAGCTCAACAGTGGCACAGGGCTCTTCTCCACTATTCCTGCCACGGTACTCCTCACTAGGAGAGCTCTCCTGCATCACATTTCAAATCCTAGCTTTGTATTAGAGGGAGTTACTGTAACTTGGGAAGCAAAGATCTTCTTTGCTCAGTTCAAAGGGAGTGACTGGATGAGATGCTGTTGCTTCAAACGGTGCCATTGTCCATGGACCAGAGTGTGGAGAGAGGAGTAATGACTGTGGGATATGACTTCACCAGCGCCTCACCTCTGGTTATGAGGGTGAGGCAGATGATGTTTGCATCTGCACCTGCTCTCTGCAAAGTGGGGTTGTGTCCTGAACAGGACAGGACCAGGAAAAGGGGGTGTAGAAGACCCACCTGCTGTGACAGAGGCAGGTCAAATTCACAGCCAGCACAAATGTGCAAGGCCAGAAATCACAGCAAAGACCCCACCAAGCATGTACTATGCTAGAAGTAGGCATCCCACTCAGGTCCCGGCCCTGGCCACAGGTCTGGCCTGTGCTTCAGCTACCTGGCTTCTGGGAGCAACTCACTAACCTCTTGCTAGCCTTTCCTTGCACAATCTGCTCACTCATCCTTGGAAAGTGCAAATTGCCCTTGTGAGCAATCCCTGACAGTCCTCAAAGAACTTGTGATGCCTTTGGGGCCTGAACTCATCCCCCAGTGCTGGTCCCAGGGAAGGGGACAAACATCCCTGTTTGTCCCTAGGGCTGCTCATGGTGCTCATTGTGGCTCTTCTCCCAGGGCCTCAGGCTTCTTCCTACTCCCCTTGACACTCAAAGAGCCCAGGCTGATGTCTGCATGCTGAGATGGCACGTTTTCTCAAGATCACAGCATTCCTCACGGACATCCTCACACCTCCCATCCTCCAAGCTGTAATACAGCTTATGTTGAAGAAGGAAACATGATTGCTACAAGCGAGTTTCATCACTGCGAGTAGCTTTGATTTAGGGCATGCCTTCTGGTCTAGCTGATAGGTGCTGGTATGCCTCAGCATACCCAGACTGGTCCTGCATACTGAGAGCTGGAGTCCAGCTACTGCAGGTTGTGGGGTTGGGTTGGAACACTGGGCTGTGCCGTTGGGTGGCTCTAAGCAAGGTGGTTTGGCAGCTGCTGAAGAAGAAGCCCAGTCAGGAAAGTGAAGCAAAAGAGGGAAGATCTGCCACCAAATCTGTTTGTGAGGGATGCAGTGATAGATAGGACATCCCAAGTGATGATTTTGGAGGAATGGAAAAGGGTCTGGCTGAAAAGACTACGTGGACTATGTGACCAAAGCCCACTTGCATGCAGTGCTCTTCAGCTGGCAAAAGCCTGTTTTGGCTGCAGTTCCTCTGGCAGTGATGTGCAACATCTTTCCACTGGGAGAGAGCCTTTGTACCTGTTCAGCCACTTCGTGTTATGTGGCCTGTGGTATTTTAAACTAAGGATTAGGTGTGCTAAACTCAATTTTATTATCTTGCGGACTCAGAGTCTCACATCAGGAACGAGCCACAGCAAGATCTCCCAAGCTTTGACTGCTGAAACATTTCCAACCACATCCAATTTCCTGGATTAGGAGCCGTCTGTGAGGCTCCAACTCCTGCTGACTCCAGAATCTCTTCTTTCATTAAATCAGTATGGAAATATGTTCCCAAGTGGTGAAGATAATCCTGCAAATGTTATCAAAGGGTACCTGGACAAGTGATTTATCCAGATGAGCACAGCTTGGGCAAGCGGGAATGACTCCTCACGCTAATGATGCTGGGATGTGTTAGACATACCTCTGAGTGCATCCTGAGAGGTTCCCAAATCCGTGCTCCCTACCTCCTCGCCCACACCTCTGGCTGCTCACAGTGGGCTCCATTTTGCCTCTGCGATGCAAAGTCTGTGATCTTTGCAGTTCTTCGTGGGGAATGGGGTGCTCCTGGTCTGCCAGTTGGGTCGTATTGCTGTGGGATGGAGACAGCACCCCAGCCAGGAAGGCAGAGGGGAAGATGGGTGCTGGGTAACAGGCATGGCAACATGGATCAGCCTGTGACGGCCCACGGAGATGGTTGGCCCAAGCTGTTCAAGTGCTCTTCTGGTATGTGACAAGAGTGAAGAGACACCCACTGATGAGGGTTAGCTCCTCCGTCTGCTGGGATGACAGGCAGCAGGACTCCTCACCTGATCATGCTAGAAATGCTGACAGCACAGCATACAAAGCCTTCAGTTACCTTGGACATGAAGGATCCTGACTGTGAGGCTGGAGCAGGGGCATTAGCAGATCTGTAATCCCAGCCAGGCAGTGACTGGTTGGGAAGGCTTCAGGCCATTTGCTCTTCAGTATAAGGGCACTTGGTCCAGGGAAGCTCAGCAAAGGCAAGTCAAGGAGAGTGGCCTGATGCTTTAGGGAAGCACGTTTTTGATTGTGACACAGAGAGGTTGCTCACAATGACATAGCCCAGACCAGAGGGTTGCTGCACGTAGGGTGTTTCCCAGAGCTGCAAATGCAGGCTAAGCAAAGCCTTGCAGCACATCAGGCAGTCGCTGCTGAGCCAGAGGGGAACAGCAAACTAGGGAGAGCTGGAAGGTGAATGGAGCAAGTCTTAAGTTCTGCTGTACGCGAAGTACAATTAGGGACCTTGTACAACTCTGACTTTAAAGTTGATAATATTTTTCTTACTTAAAAAAAGTGGGGAATCAGCCTCTGACCAGAGGCATGAATTTCCATTTTCCTGAAAATAAAGCAAGTTGAAGAAACAGAAAGAAAGGAAAAGACAAAAGTGAAAATGAGTTGGGGTGCAGCATGTGTTGTTCAGGTTGTGCAGGCACTGAAGGCAAGGCTTCAAACCTAACCTTTAAGAAATGACAAGTTTTGAAAGCAGAGCTACAAGCTCAGCAAATGCTGACTGTAGAGGGGAAAACATTGCCACCACTTGTCTGGACGTTGGCTAATGACTTCCAGAGGGCCTGCAACATAAGCCCCGCACCATTGCTGCAGGATAGAAAGGTATTGCTGTGCTAAAATATGACACCAAGGATTATTTCTGTGCAGCTCATTAGTGCTGGAAGTTCAAGGGCAAGGAAATGCAGCTCCATGTGTGAGGGTCAGACATTTCGTCACAGGTGTGGCAGAGCAGGAGAGCTGCCGGCTGTTGCCTGACTGTGGCCACCGGCTCTGCATTGCTGCAATACCCAAATTGGTGTCCTTAAGGTGCCTTACAAACCTGCCATTTATTGGGCTTATTTCAAGCCTAGAAACAACCTGGTGAGGCATATTCCCTGTCTCTGTGTTTTTTGTTTGTTAAAGGTGACTTTTGAGATGCGCTGGGCAGAAGTTTTTTTTGCTGTACTTAATATGCAAACTGTAAGTGGATGCTGTGTTTGAACATGTTGCAGCAACCCAGATGCTGGTTTCAGCTCTTCCAACAAACAGTGCTCAGGAGAAGTATGTTCATGGAACACAGGCACGTTCTCCTGCAACACCCTTGAGACCGAAACTCAGCTGCATGACATTTTTTAGCTAGTAATGTGTGTAAAAACCAGTGTGGAATGATAATCCTAAAGAAGAGGGTTGCTGTGAACAGGCTTTGCTGCCAGGAATGACAAGAAGCCTGAAAACACCTGTTTGGTATTTTTTTGTGTGTATGGGAAGTGGTACCTAGGGTGTGTGCTGTGATGTTAGTCTCCACACATGCCAGAAACAGCATTAGGAATGCTCAGGAGGTGAGACTGGCAGGGAGCCTGGAGCCCATCATGCTTTACTCACTGAAACAAACCCTGCGTGGGCCATTGCATCTGCTCTGGCCAATGCATTTGTCTGCAGCCAGCCCATGAGCCAGCATTAGGGGCACATCTCGTGCTTGGAGAGCATCCAAAGCACATGGGACCACAAGGAATCAGCACAGCTGAGCAAAAGACAAGGCAGGCAAAAGACCAACTTGGCCTTTCCAAGGGGGAATGGGGCCTCACCAGGCAGCAAGGGGTGGAGAAAAGAGAACTGCCTTGGGTGGACATGCAGCTGCTCTCCCTGGGGGTCTTGTGGGTGGCACAGCTCATCATTCCCCAACAGGGATGCATCCTTCTGGCAGGGACAGCACCCCAGAGCCGGTGAAGCCTAGGACTCTCCTCCACTGATTGACTGGGGACCCTGAGCCCCCCCAAACTCCCTTGAGGGTTTCAGTAACATGTGCCATCCTTCACTTGGGCCCCTGAATATTTAGCTGGTAGTGAGCTTTGTTAGGCAGCTGCTGCCTGCCACGCTACAGCCAGCTGGAACAATTGCCCCGGTAAGCTGTCTGTTATCTGCCAGGATCAGCTGCTGAAATGGGAGGGTGTTTCAGAAGGGCTTGGCACCCTCCTTTCCCTGAGGCTTATACTATTTGGGGAGGGAAAGTGCAGGGCGCTTTCTGATGCTATCACAGTTTGGAGACTGTGGAAAGCACTGGGATGTGTCATTCCCTGTGCTGTTGGTTCCCACTCCCTTGTAAGGGGGCCCAGACAGCCTCTGGGGTTGGTGGGCACACTCACGTTACTGCTGTGGTGAGGCTGTGTTGCTTTTTGGGGAGTTTTTGCAAGCGGATCTTTCTAAGGAAGCCCGTTGCAGAGCCATCTCTACCCCTGCCAAGCACGTCCACCCACCATCATACCCCACACAAGGGTCTGCTTTCACCTCTGGCTTTTCCAGCTTCCCTTGCTCCCTGGTCAGAGAGCAGGTGCTGAAGCACCCCACTGATACCCAAGCTGGGCTTTTCCAGACTTCAGTGCTTGGGAAGAGCTGACCTTTGGTGCTCAGCCCAGTCCAAGTGTCAACTGTCCACACTTCATGCAAAAGATACGATTCATGCTGGGGAGTTCCTTTGTTCCCTCCTACAGATCCAGAGCTGGGGCAGGTTCACAGCAGCAGCTGGTGGGGTGGTAGTACAGGTCGTTTGGTCAGGGGCACAAACTCAGACTCCCCCAGCACTGGCAGCACAGACCTACTCTCACTTTCTTCTGCCCTGTGCTCCTGGGCAGAAGCTCCTTGGGCTCCTCAGCTTTTCCCAAACAAAGGTTCATGCCATTTTTCTGGAAGAAAGCCAAGGACCAGCCCATGGCCCAGGAGAACTGGGTGACTTGTGAGAAGGTCAGGAAGCAAGTTTATGCACTTAGCACCAAAATAACACAGCTTTGTTCTACAGGATTATAGTCTTGCTCATGTTGCAATGGACCTGGAGGCTGAGCACTGACAAACTCCTGACTTTTGCTGGACAGGTAAATCTTGACACGCCAACTGACTTCCTTGCCATGTGCTTGTGTGGGGGACTTTTCTGTGGGACAGTTTTGAGGATTTTATGAAGCATTTTTAGCCCATGGGCCACTGGTTGAAAGATGTTTTGGTAGAGAGCAGGATCACAGATTGAGCAAGGTGTTGATTAGACATAATATCAGCTTCTGATTCATTCAACACAGCAGGAACCTGGGGCAAGAGGGATGGACGTTCACTTGTAGCATCCACATGCCAGTGCTTGGTGGCAAGTGCTGCTTGCATGAGCGTGAAGCCTGCTCTTCTCACCCAGCATAGAAGGTAAGGGACGGTCCATCAGCCAGCCAGGTATTTTTGGATATAGCCTCCCTTCCCCACAGTCAGCTAGTCTGTGAAGCATGTCCACGGCGTCTCTTCAGCCCACAGGAGGTTCACCAAGTACACCGTGAAGCCAAGGGCTACTGCACCATCTAAAAGTTTCCTTGTACAGGGTGGATGATCTTCAAAAACCATGGACATCTGAGAGGTACTGGCCTCCTGGCCCTCAGGCATTTGTTCCAGAAGCAGGCAAGAGCTGGGATTCATTATTTCCATTCCCACCAAAGCAAACAGGGAGAAACCAGGTTCTCCTGGTCTCTGTGCTGTCTATATTTAGTCAGGCAGGCTCAATTTGTAACATAATCCACCTCCTCCCATTCAAAGGGAAGATGAGGAGATGAGAGTAGTCCCCAGGTCAAGTCCATGATAAGGAGGTAACCTTATAGGGAGAGCTCTGTCTCTACTGGGTCTGCTGGTGTGCAACCTTGCCCTGAGCAGGACAGGACCTTTGCAGGACCTAGCCCCGAGCCAAGCTCTGGGCAAGGCATCTCCCATACCGGGCAGGGTGAACATCCTGGACTTGTTTCACTGGCTCTGCTGCCTGAGAACTCCTGGCAGGAGAAATCCAAAGGCCACTTCTGGATGCAGATGTCAGGTTGGAGCAGCATGAACTTGGTGCTGGGCAGCCCTAAGAGAAAGCCACTTCTTTAGAGCTCAGTTTTGGCACCCTGTGAAGTGCCTACCAGCCCAGGGGCACATAGAGAGGTCCAGAAATGGAGGCCTCCCTCCACAACCCTTGGTGAATGCCAAATTACTGTCTGTTCAGGATAAGAGCTGTTGGGGAGGGAAGTCTCCCTGGGAAGCAGGCATGAGCCGTGACTTTCTTGGAGAGAAACAAGCAGGGGGCAAAGGCCCTGGCCCTCCCAAAATGCACCCCTTCTTAACAATAGTACTGTCAGCAAGGACTTGTGCTGTTTGACAGAGCTCCCCTTGGCTCTCAGGGACTTATCTCACTCCTAACCAGATGCAGGGAGACATGCCATTCTGACAGTCCTTCCTGCCTGGTAAACAAAGGCATTTGTCTCTCTTTGTGGTGTTCTGTTTATTTGGGGGAAAGGGAAGGAAAAACAGCAGAGAACAGAACAGGGCCTTACTCCACATGGCGCTTTATTCATCTGCCCTGGGGGTGCGAGCTCAGCTTTGTGGGCAGGGGATGTTTTACCTGCTGAGCAAGTCCATGAGGACCTGCACCCACGAACAGGGATGAGTGGTGCAGGAGGCGAAGCAGTGGCTGGGAGAAGGATCCATCAGGTCTGGTGAGGACACGCTTCTGGGGGACAGCCCTACAAGTGGACAAAACTTCTTCTCTAGCCATGAAGGTTTGGGTCTGAGGAGGCTGATCAAAAATACCATCAGCCTGTCAAAACATGCTGAGGCACTGAGCCTTCCCAAGCTGCCAACCCACCCATAATAGGAGGTTACCCCACTTGGCACAGGCACCCACCCCATCTTCCCTGGGGGCTGGTCCCCTCTCAAAAGGGCCCAGCCAGTCTCTTGGCTTGGGTGCCACAGAGGAAACGGGGCTCTGTTTCCCCCTTTCCTCCTCCTCCTCCTGCTGTGCCAACAGCTGCGGTGGGATGACTGCCTGCCATGCTCAACACTCCCAGCTGGTGGGCGAGGGTACTCATGAACTTGCTCGACAGGTAAAACCTTCCCTCCCTGGGAAGTCTCTTTCTGCATTTTATGACTGCTTACCTCTGAGCCAAGGATGCCTTTTTGGCAGCTCCAGGAGCGGGCCCGGCTGGGTGCGGAGAGCTGTTTTCCTCCGGGATTTTATTACCTGCTTCGTTTCTCAGGATGTCTCAGTTGGCCTTCCTTCAAGCTCACCATTGCTTCATCGCTATCCACTCTTTTGCTTCCACCAGCTCTGCACAGACCCCATGCATGGCAGAGAAACCACAGACAGCACTTGGTACCTTCCAGAAATCTCTCTGGCCAACATACCCACTGCTGAGCCTTGCTACAACCTCTGCATAGACTGAGCCATGCAGTGTCTTTGTGACACCTGCGGTGGGCTGGGGAGGAGATGGGGCTCATGCAGGACCTCTGCTGCTGCTGCGCTTCCATCTCCTCCTGATCCCTCTCTGTGCTCAGAGCAGCCCCGATGGGGGAAACCCAATCCCTCCACATACATACCCATCCCTGGGGATCACAGGGTTGCTGTGGTTTGGTCAGGCCAGCCTCAGAAATTCTGGGCTGAATCTCCCAAAAACATGCAAAGTGAGTGAAGAGCATGGTTGGTGTGCTGCAGCTGACTGAGCAACACTTGAGGGCTAGCCCTGGATGCTGACCAGCTCCGCATCAAGTTGCCATTTCCCTTTTGGAAAACTTGCTTTCCCACAACAGGAGGGTTGGGCTGTGCCCAGCACATGGCTGTGTCTTAGCACAGTTAAGGGACAGATGGTTTGACCTCTCAGAGGGAAACTGAGATGCTGAGTTCTGCGTGGCTGTTCCCAAAGAGTAGTGGGAATATGCTTGGCCATGTTGCGAGCTGACCACTCCTCTTTCAGGCAGAGGGTGACTGCTGGCTCAAAGTGATACTGTCCATGGGGAAACGGGACACTTTCTGAGAGAGGCAGGCTCTTGGCAAACAGGGTGCCAGGAGCACCCTCTAGGCAGGGGGCAAGGGCTGCTGGAGATGGGATGGCCTAGTTTGCTGGACATGTGTTCTCGCTTTTTCAGGGGAGACTCACACAAAGCTCAGAAAAAGTTTGGGTTATTTTGGCCTGGCACAGGTCTGCCAAAGGCAGAATGACACCTCTGTGTGTTTGCAGGACCTCCCTCTGTGCTGAGTGCCTAAGGAAGGGTGGCTCAACCCAGCCACACAGAGCCCCAGAACTGTGCCATGGTATGAGTACCTGCAGTGGGCAGGGAGGGATGAATGCCAGGGGAAGCCAGAAAGCAGGACATGCATTCTGTTTCACAGCTAAGCTTATAAATTTTTATTAACTTTCTGTGGTATTTCTAAAGACAGTATACTCTTTGGTCCCTCCAAGAGGCTGAAACATGAAAAGCACTACTTTTATTTCTGACTTGCCTTTTTAATGCAAGGTTGTTCAATCTTCTGGGTTGTATGCTCATGATTCTGGAAACACCATGACATCTGTTAAGGAGAATCATCCAGCACGGTAATACCATG
Organism: Climacteris rufus; assembly: GCA_013398175.1. NCBI lineage: Eukaryota > Metazoa > Chordata > Aves > Passeriformes > Climacteridae > Climacteris > Climacteris rufus. The sequence goes on along the minus strand of VZRZ01005607.1, from coordinate 9,979 downwards.
GATTGTTTCTTAGCAGCACCAGCAGAACTGATGGGGACTCAGGCTTAGATGTGTAGCACAAGAGGCAGAGTCAGAGCTGGCCTGGCCAGGGGGAGAGAGGATGGTGGGTGAATAAGCAGTGCTTTGGGATGAGAACAGGGGTCCTGAGACTTCTCAAGGCAACTCCTCCCCGTGGCATTACCATACAGCTCTGGTTCCACCCCATAACCCACAAGAGCAGTTTTGACTGTACATTTTGCAGAGTGCTGGCACACCAGCTGTTATCACAGAAAAACTGGGTGCTTGGAGGAAAACTTGCCTCTCACCCACACCTTGCACAGGTGGCTACCCTGGCTCCCACTGCTGGTAGCATCTCAACACCACCCTGGCTGCAGGTGGACCCAGTCCCTGTCCTCCTCCGTCTGCAACCAGGGCAAGCACCAACAGGCCCCAGCTCCCCAGCAAGCCTTTGCCCAGCCAGTGTGTTTCAGCTCTGTCTGATGAAGAGCAATGAGCTCCCTCCCTGCATTGCACCAGGGTGCCAAGCCCAATTTCACTGCTGGCTGTGCCTGTGGGTCTTCTGACCTCAGCTCTGGCTCTCCCAGGGCTGGAATGGGCATGCCGTGGTGGCAACCTCGCTGGTGTGGCAGCTGCCCTGCTCCGGCTGAGTGTCTGTGGCCTCCTCCTGTTGAAACGTCACCCCTTGAGAGCAAACCAGCTGGGCACCAGTGAATGAACTGGGATGAAAGTGAAGGCTGCCATTACATTGTCAGGGTTGCATTCATGCACCTTCACAGCATCCTGTAACCACAGTCTCAGGTGCTCTCCTTCCCCCTGGCCAGCCTGGCCTGGCCAGCCCTGCATAGCTGCAGAGGAGAAGGGGCACTGTCTGGCTGTTCTGTGCATTCTGGCTGCTCACCCAGCCTGAATCAGTAACTGCCCTCCACGTGAGTCTGGAAATGGGCACTGCACATGGGTTTGGGATTGCTGCAGCCCTCAGAAGGAACTGCAGATGCCTGTGAATGTCCATTTCTCCCATCCTGCTGCTCCAGACTTCAGATCTGATTCATAGAGATTTAAGTACCTGAAACTGCTGCTAAGGGCTTTACAGCAGTGCCTAAACAGATTAGATCGTCCTTCACTTTGACCTGGAAAGGCAAAAAGAATGTGCTACGGTTCTGGAAAATAGAAAATGAGACCCTTGTAGTGGTGCAGCTGATGGAGTAGAGAGCAAAGCAGCAAGCAGTGTATCTGGCATTCATCAGGAGTGGATGAAGAGTACTAAGACAACTACTGAAGGGAGGATGACGTGCAGACTGGAAAACATACATCTATAGCAATTAAACTATAGAGTACTGGTGGAGGGCATGGTCCTGCTAAGAGCAGCTGGAAGTGTGACACAAAATGCCCGGCACAGAAGGAGCTGATTAAGCTTGCACAAAAGAGAGCTGTGACTTGGATGCAGACTGCAGGGCTGTTGGCCACATTGTGTGCTATTTGCTCTCCAGGACACAGCCTTGTGCTTGCCAGCAACCAAACTCTCCTGAGCAGAGACGCTTGCGTGACCAAGCTGCTGCTGACTGGAGCTGTGGGGCGAAGTAAGAATAAGCTGTGATGAGAAACAGCTCTGGAGCAGAGAGCTGCAGCTGCAGGGTGGTTGGCTGCACCCAGGGAGCCAGCAGTAGTTAGGGCCCTGCAGTGTCAACAACGTCTATCAAAAGAAGCTAACACCCGAAGTACAGCCAAAATTGTCTGTGGTTGTAAATCCAGATTTTCGGCTCTTGGGAAGGGGTCTTGTTTAACAACTCAGAGGATTGCAAGTTTGGAATGTGCAAAGGGACAAGATTTCATACTCTTTCCCCAACCAGTTGCCATTTATCAACCTGTATTTGTGTGTGTGAGTTCACATGGGCCAGGATGACACCCCACATCATCCTGTTCTGCTCTCCAACCTTCAGCTCTTCACCCCTGCCTGGCAAGCCTCCTCTCTTGTCGTGAAAGCATTCCTGTTTCTGAGCATCAGACTGATGTGAAAACGACTGTGGTTTTTGCAGCACCAGCCTGCGCTGGGTTTACAGATCTATGGAGAAACTCTGATGTGGAACCTCCCACTCCTTTCCTCCTACTGAGACAGACAGACAGACAAACAGTAGGCTCAGGCAACAGCGAAAGTGAGGTCTTGCTGGAAAACAATTTCAACTGCACTTCTCTCTAACCAGTTGTATTTTTCTGTCTTACCATATCCAGTGCCAAGGCCTCTAGGTACCACTCAGTATTAAAGGACTGTGTGTTAAAGGACAGGGTGACAACTGGTCAGGGTGACAACTGGTCTTGGGTGGTGGCAGGGATGCACAACTCACACTCTGTTATGCAAGGAACAGTAAGGCAGTGGAGCCCCTGGTAGTTGTAATAGTAAGGTAGAAGGAAAGAGAACATTTGATGTGAATACTATGAAATGAAAGGAAAATCTGGTGTCAGTTAACTCCAGCCAGCATAATGGGAACACATTACAGGAGCCTCCTACTTCTAGATTTATTTTCAGCCTAAAGAACAATAGTCCAGGGATGGGAGGGTGAGATCCCTAGACTGATGCCTTACTAGAGTTGTCTAATTTACTTATTGCACCTGGCATGTGATCCAAGTTCAAGAGACAAGGAGCACATAAGGATGATCTTTTGCAAGTGTCTTACTCTTTTGCATTGCAGAACATTGCCAGGAAAAGAGTAGGAAATATGAGTATTAGACAGGATGCCTCCATGTTCTGAGCTTGGAGGTTTGCTGCCACAAGTCCCAGGGTAATTCATGTACTCCTTTTCCAGGTAGCTGTACCTCTTCCTAAGTCACTACAGGAATTAGACAGGTTTTCCTGATGCTGTTTGTGTCCTCTTGCTGGACATGCTGTTCTGGAAAACTTATAACACACCCAAAGGAGTAATGGCAGAGATTTGAATTGCATCAGCAAGCAGTACCATGGGGTCAGATCCTCAGATCCTGCCACTTATAGGGTGTGCCAGCCAGGACCATGTGCTACTTGCAATGACCAGCCACCCCCACCCCTGAATTGACCTGAGGATCAGGTATACTCCGCTAGGAAGGATTGTTCTGCTGCTGCTGGGTCATCAGCAAGTGACAAGTAACCAAGAGGAAGACTACTTCTGCAGAGAGTTCTCCTGAGAATGCTTAGTATCTTAGTATCTTAGACTGTCTGAACACATAACGACAAGAAAGCAGCTCAAAACCTGAACTAACAGGTAGATTTCCAGCAACATTGGCTCAAGGGCATTAAGAGTTCTCGTGGCCAAACAGCAGTCAAACACATTGTGGGGTTGCTCAATGACATAGGTCCTTTCAGCCCTGAAATTATTGTGGAAGACAACTAATGAGACTGTGATGGATTGCAGAGCAGTAAGCATCATGAAACTCAACCTAATCATAGCCCAGACTGGAGGAGTATGGCCACCCCATCTCATGAGACGTGTCAGTCTCCAGGTTACCAAGGCTGTGGCAGCCACATGGTCCTCTAGTCGTACTGGAGTGCTGAACAACAGCATATTGCCATTCTTCACACCTCCACCTCCAGCCTTGGCAAGTGCACAAACGGGGACAGGCACTGCTCTGTGCCACTCTCAGGCTCTGCCCAAAGTCGGCTGAGTCAACAGCCTCCAAGTGCTAGGCCAGAGAGGGACACCAAGTCGGGAACACCTCTGTTTCATGAAGGGCGCCTTGAGAGGTCCACAATCATTTTGTCCTGGCAGGTGAGAAGTCTCTAATCTCCAGCCCACAAAGACTCAATTTCCTGTGACTTCCATGCTGCAGGGTTAAACTACCTAACTTGCATGCAGGCAGCTGTAGCCTGACAGCGGAGTGCACCTGGAGGAAATGGAAACACAATCTGAGTTGTTTCAGGTTGCTTGAAACAGGTCAAGTGTGGAAGCAATTCCTGTCATAAATTTTACCCAGGTACCACTTTCTGTACAGCTTCTGTGGAAGCCAGGCTAGAGGTTCAGCAAGGCCAGAAAGGCTAGCACAGGACTTTTGGATGACCTGATGGACAACTGTGTCCATTTAAAGGACAGGTTTCTTTCACCCACAATGCGTGAAGAAAGCATCTCAGTGCTCAGCAATATCCCATACAGACTGGAAACTGCTAGTTGCTGGAGCTGCACATCTAGCAGGCTAAATCATGGGGCAGAACAACCTGGATCATCACAGGCAGCTGCCCTGTGATATGGAAATGTTTCTGGCATCGTGTCTCCCTTGTCTCCGTGCTGGAGGCTTACAGAGCTGACAGTGTTTTGCTGCAGTGGCATACTGAAGCTACAAAAACCAGTATAACTCTAAAAGCTGGTGGAGTTCTTCACCGTTTCAATTGCCTTCAGCAAATTCAGCTGTTCAGTATCTCCTAGGGATTATAAGGAGCACCAAAACAGCTTGTCTGCCAGGGGCACTTCCAAAACACTATCCACACACAATTCCCAGGCAGAGTCCAACAACACAACAGCAGTTCCTAGATGTGCATAGCCACGTAATTCTGTCTGGTGAGTTTGCTGGAGTAAGAGTCCATAGAGCAAATGAGGCAGCAGTAACGAAGGAAAAAAAAATGGATAATGATAGAGGGATGGCAGAGGGGAACCTGACAACTCATGCTATGGTGTGGAGAGGACAATACCTTGAGTAAGGGGTGAGGAGAAGGAAGCTATGCTGCAGAGGAGGGACTTCTACCCACACTGCTCCTGGAGGAAGAGCAAATGCTGGCTGGTTCACCAGGACAGGCAGTAACAGGCTGCTGCTGCTGCTCCTCGCCTTCTCCTCCTCCTCCTCCCTGCTCCAGCTGCTGCGGGACAGGGTGGCGCCAGAGCTGCCTGCCTTGGCAAAGGGGGACTCTCACATCAGGTTGAGCAAGTATCGAGCAAGTTCCTAGGATCATGATCCTTTCTTGGCTCTGGAGGCACTTTCCCATGCAAAAAAACCTCCTCTGTCCTGCCAGTCCCAACACCTTCCAAATCCTCCCAGTTCTATTACCATGTCATGTGGCTGAACATTAACAGCTTCCCAGCCAGGATGATCACTAGTTCCTCATGTTAAAGGCACCTACTCACCAGTTAGTATCTCTGGGCCTGTTTGTTGTCTTCCTGAAGTGTCAGTTGCTTGACCAACTCAATAACCTTCGATGATGAAATGGCTGGCTTGGTTGATGAGAGGAAAGAAGTCAACATCTGCCCTGGCTGCAGTAAAGCCTTTGGCATTGTCTCTCACAAAACCCCTCTAGAGAAGCTAAAGGAAATATGGGCTGGGTGACGAAACAGTGAAGTGGACTGAAAACTGTGTGAACAGCTGGGCCCAAGGAATGCTGATCAGTAGCATAAAGTCTAGCTGGAGGCCAGTAATTAGGGGTGTCCCCCAGGGCTCAATACTGGGTCTGATTCTGCTTAGCATCTTAATTAATGAACTGGATGATGAGGCAGAATGTACCCTCAGCGAGCTTACTGGTGACACAAAACTGGGAGGAGCGGCTGACACACCAGAGGGTTGTGCTCCCGTCCAGAGGGACTAGACAGGCTGGGGAAATGGGCTGGCAGGAGCTTGAAGAAATTCAGTGAGGAGTGGTTCAAAGTCCTGCACCTGGGAAGGAATAACTCCAGGCACCAGTAAATACTGGGGACCACCCAGCTGGAAAGCAGAATGACAGAAAAGGACCCGGGGTCCTGTTGGACACCAGGTTGAACATAAACCAGCAATGTGCCCTTGCAGGGTACATTGAACACTAGCAGAATCCTGGGTTGCATTAGGAGCAATGTTCCCAGCAGGTCAAGGGAGGTGATCCTTCCCCTCTCCTCAGCACTAGTGAGGTCATACCTGCAGTGCTGGCTCCAGTTCTGGGCTCCCTAGTACAAGAGAGCCAGAGACATACTGGAGAGAGTCCAGGGAGGGGGCATGAAGATGACTAAGGGACTGCAGCCTTGCCCGGAGCAGGCGATGCTCAGCAGGTTGTAGCTGACATCACCCAGCCAGCGGTTGCCACAGTAACTGCACTTCGGGATGAAGGCTTAGAGTTCTCTGGTGTAATGGAACGACTGCCACCTGTCTGAGAGTTGTCTCTGTTGCAGGAAAGGACAATGTAGTTTTCTGAAGATGAGAAAATAAATACCCTTCTCTACACTTCACCAAGTGGGGCTTCCCATCTGCTCCATCCTCCCACGTGCTGCCACAGGCAAGCTTTTCACAGCCCTGTCCTCCCTGGCAACTGCAGTGCTTCCCTAAACACTCAACCCAAGAAACACTGCATTAGACAAGAAGAAATCAGCCGACTCAGGCAAGAACCATTGCTTTTTTTTCAGTTTGAACAACACATGTGATCTGCAGGTCCACCAGACCTACCCAAGAGGGAACCAAGGCTTGACCCCATGAGGACCACAGACCCCGTATTGTCAGTGGTTGAATGGATGTCTGACAGGCTTGGATCATCATCCCCCAGGGATGCTCCCAGTCTAGTTTTCTAATAAGAATTGCTCACACTCACATTCATTACATGCAGGAGCGATAGTAGCAGGGTGAATTCACATGAAACCAAAGCCTGGCAGACCTGATGGACACCTACAGTGCTGCTCCATCCCCATACAAAGCAGGAGCAGCCCCATGGACACTTACGGGACAGAGGTCCCCCCTGCCTGTTGCCTTCACCTACATGATGAACCAAGGGAAGGACAGGTAAACCTATTCCCCTTCTGCTCCAAGTCCACCTCTATTTCATAGTAAAGCCCTCATGGAGAGATGCACCTGCTGAGAAGAAGCTACACGATCACAAGAGATAGGGAGCAGCCGTCACTTCTGCTGAGCTGTTTTCAGCAGCAGTCACATGAAATAAAACCCCTACTCTGCAGGCTCACCATTTGGAGTCCAAAGGACAAACTCCAAAGTGCCTTGGGAGAGGGCTCAGACACAGGCTGGAACAATCTGACTAGCTACTGGATCTCCTCTGTTTCCCAGTGTGCCAGCCTGGGAGACCACAGCCTTCAGCATCCCAACTACTGTCTGGGAGAACTGGAAAGGACAGAGCAAGCAAGGCAGACAGCACAAGTGCTCACCCTCAAAGCACCCTAGACAAAAGGGGGCATGTCCTGGAGACATTCTCACTGTGCACAGTCTCCTCTGTACACCCACATGTAACCAACTCAGCCTGGGAAATTTGCAGCCGTACTGAGCATTCCCAGCTGTGGCCCCAAGTCATAACAACAGATTTCAGCCTGATACAAGAACTAAAAGCTCTGAAAAATAAACTAGGGTCTGGATATCTCTAGATTGGCAACCCAAGTTTGCAGACACATCAGGTCTCAATCTTGCTCTGCTTGATGATGCAAGTGTTGGTCAAGTGCTCATTAAGGGACTACCAGGCCCCTGTTGGCCTAATTGGAGATGGGACAGACAAAAGAGAGAAATGGGCATAAACAAAGGGGACTGATTAAGATGACAAAGCAGTCTTCAGAAAGCTCTTGTATCTTCTTTTGTTTTGGCAGGCTGCTCCCTATGTTATTTTGGACAGGACAAACAAAACAAAACATAAAAAGGCACTCAGCACCTGGAACTATCCTAGGGACAATAAGCTGCATCCAGTTCTCCCACATGAGCTGACACCGCACTAACTTACACTGAGAACAGTTACTGAGCTGAACTGCTGATCTCTCAAGCGAGAGAGGTGATGCTTGGTTGCCATCAACAGCAGTTAAAGGGGTCTGACAGACAAAGACATTTGGCACCTGTATGAGGGATGCAAAGTACGTTTGAGTGATTTTCAACTTTTCTTATCCAATCTATTTTCTCTCTCTGGGCTGGGACCACAGCCAAACCCAGGGAGAGGACGTAGGACATGGCAAGCTATAGTCCTGTGAAGGTCACCCCAGGGGTGACAGCCACCTCCCTGTCACTTAAAGCTTAGCATAGTCAAGAAGGGTCACAGCAAAGCCTCACCTAGACAGTTCTCAGTCCCCTGCAAGCTCAATGCCAGTGGCAGAGATGGCACCTCACCCCTACCCTAGCAGGGCCACACAGATCATCAGGGGCCACCTGGCTAGTGGAGGGCAGCAGAGGTGCAGCATAGGAAGTCACAGTTCCCCAGCAATGAATCCCACATGCTGTGAACTGCAAAGGCAGCTGCCCAGGACTGCACTGCTCACTGCTCCAAGTCAGCTGGCTGGACCCTGCACCTGATGCCACAGCCCTGCCGGCCACCTACACCCTCCAGCCCAGTTCTGAGACACCAGCAACACAGCAGCAAAGAGCAGCTCAAAGACACTGTCCACAAGACATTATCCACCTTGTCCACCCAGCAGCACCCCCTTGAGTGAGGAAAGGTCTTGCCATGTCCTCATCTTTGAGGGCTCAAAGATACACAGGGCAGTTTCAAGTTGATGAGACCATGAGTGAAAAAAGGAGGTAGTTTCCAGCCTATGCTCACACTTTATTATATACAGAGACACAGTGAGTGTAAGAACATCAACATGGGACATGGACAGTAAGGGAGGCCCAAAGGCACTGCCTCCTGTCCCCTTGGTGCAACCGGTCAGCATACTTTATACAAATAATACAATATTTAAACAATAAATAATTTCAATAAATTAGATCAATAAATTAAAAAACGTAGAAAGACAAAGCAGCAAGGAATGATTTTGAGGACTGTGACACATTCACAGCAGTGACAACACCATCACCATCTCACCTGCACACCAGCAGCTGGAGCACAGACCCCCATCAGCCCTTTTCTCTCACTGTACTATGACAAAATCCAACTGAGAAGGGGGAACCAGGGAGAGTTGCACTCTTCACTAGTGCTGTGTTGTCATGGTCTAGGAGCCTTCTCTCCTTCACAAGCCCCTGTTGAAAACAAGGTACAACTGCAGACCCACTGTGCGCAGTCACAGCTTGTCTGTTTGGCACAGAAAATAAACCCTCAAACCAGTCTCTTCTGTCCTTCAGATGGACACTGGCACAGTTATTAACTGAGTCGGGGCAGGGGGATGGTGGGGGAAACATCTCTAAGGAATAGGGGAGAGAAGAGACAAGGCAATGCTCTCTTTCACTTGTGGGAGGCAGAGATGCTCTCATTCATCACTCCAGAGCTCTGACACACTGTTTTCACATGCCCTGGCACTGACAGAGACCAGGTGGGTGACAATGTCAGTCATCCCCTGGCAAGGAGTGGGTTACCCTGCACAAGGACTGCAGGGATGCAACTCAGAAGTCAAGAGAACAGCAATAAAAGGCTGCCACTGGTTATCCAAGGGAAAAATAATACTAGGACAGTCAATCCCTAACCCCTGCAGGGGGAGAGGCCAGACACTGATTTGACCCCCCTGTCAGCCTCAAGGCTTCCAGCTCTCTCTCAAAGACGCTGGTAGCTGACAATGAGGGAGAGGACTCTGTCCAGCATAGATAGCTCTCAGCAGAAAGGAGAACTTGAAACCTGTTCCCTCCTGCCAATAAATACTCTTCCCATTTTGCCCCCAGAGAAGGACGTTGGAATGTGAAGAAACCAGGAACTGAGGGAATAGGGCAGTGAGAGAGAAATGGGAACAGATGGAGATCTGGGATGGGGAACCTGACCCCTCTGCCCTCACATGTACAGACTGCTACTCATCCAGGCCTGGTATCAAGTCTGCAATACTGTCCACATAGTAATTGGGCACCAGATCCTTGGCAGCAGCGCTGTCGCTGGCCATGTAGGCCTGCGCCTCTTCCAGGCGGGAGACACCTGTCAGGGTGAGAATGGTGGCGAGGCCGCAGTTCTTGCCGAAGAGGATATCTGTCTCCAGACGGTCTCCCACCATGAGGGTGCGGGAGGGGTCGACGCCGAAACGCTCTACGATACAATCGAACATGTACGTGTTGGGCTTCCCCACCACCAGCGCCTTGCGGCCCGAAGCAGTTTCCACCGCGGCTGTGAGGCTGCCAGTCCCTGCAGGGAGGGAAGAAGGAGGAAAAGAAGTAGCCGCGGGAAGCTCAGCAC